>WNWK01041862.1:15000-16250 GCA_009830355.1 Cherax destructor | reverse complement strand
CCTTCCCTTTTTTCTTCCAGACTTACCCTCACTTCTTCTTTCACGCATTTTAGCTCCTTTTCCTTCGTCCACGTACTTCAGCCCCCCTTTTCCCTTTGCCCACGCACTTGCCTCCCCTTCCTTCGCCAGTTATTTACCCTCATTCCTTCGCCCACGTACTTCGTCTACCTTTTCGCCCACGTATTTCAGCTCACTTGCCCCGTTACCAGCTCCCTTTCCCTTCGCCCACGTACTTAGCATCATTTTTCCTTTTTCGCCCACGCCTTCAGCCTCACCCCCCTTTTGCCACGCACTTCAGCTCCCCTTTTGCCAGCCTTAGCCCCCACCTTCTTCGCCCACGTACACCCTCCCCTTTTCGTCCACGCACTCTACCCTCCCCTTTCCCTTTTGTCCCCCACTAGTCCCCTTTTGCCACGTATTTTACCCTCCCCTTCCTTCGTCCAGCCACTTAGCCTATTTTTTTTCGTCCAGCCCCTCACCCTCCCCTTTTTTGTCCACCCCACTTCAGCCTCCCCTTCCTTGTCCAGTACTTTAGCTCACTTTTCCCCCTCGCCCTTTAGCCTCACCTTATTCGCCACACTTACCCTCACCTTTTCGTCCACGTCACTTAGCCTTCCTTCCTTCGTCCACTCCTTAGCCTTCCTTCTTCCACCTTTTTCTAGCCCCCTTTTTTTGTCCAGACTTAGCTCACTTTTCTCGTCACCTTTCAGCCTCCCCTTCTTCTTTTCCACTTTATTTCAGCTCACCTTTTCGTCCGGGGTTTTTTACCCTTTTCCCTTCCTTTCACTTTACTTGCCTCATTTTCCTTCGTCCACGCCCTCTCAGCCTCACCTTCCTTCGTCCACGTCACTCTCAGTCTCACCTTCCTTCGTCCACGTCACTCTCAGCCTCACCTTCCTTCGTCAACGTCACTCTCAGCCTCATCTTCCTTCGTCCACGTCACTCTCAGTCTCACCTTCCTTCGTCCACGTCACTCTCAGCCTCACCTTCCTTCGTCCACGTCACTCTAGCCTCTCCTTCCTTCGTCCACGTCACTCTAGCCTCTCCTTCCTTCGTCCACGTCACTCTAGCCTCTCCTTCCTTCGTCCACGTCACTCTAGCCTCTCCTTCCTTCGTCCACGTCACTCTAGCCTCTCCTTCCTTCGTCCACGTCACTCTAGCCTCTCCTTCCTTCGTCCACGTCCTCTGCCTCTCCTTCCTTCGTCCACGTCCTCTGGCCTCACCTTCCTTCGTCACGTCCTCTAGCCTCA
>WNWK01041862.1:0-12500 GCA_009830355.1 Cherax destructor | reverse complement strand
CTAGACACAACAGGGAAGTGTAGCTTACTGATATTGATGTATCTTGGAGACTTGTGGGACTTTAGGGACACTGGGGTGGAGACAATGTCCCTCCTTCAATGCCCAGGTCTCAGCTTTCCAACTAACTCCGAGACCTTGGATTAGGAACACATGGTTCCTGTATATTTGTGAAAATTTACACCAGTAAAACTGGCTATTAAGTGGACTGTATAATTATAAAGAAGTTAAGTGGACTTGAAGGTTTTAAGTATTTTGTTTGATCTATAATTTTTCAATTATTAAGCAGTGAAGAACACTGAAGAACATATATTATTACTTACCGATCAATTACCTCAATGATATATCCTATCGCCTCCCTCAGTAAAAACAACTAGAAATTGGCCAATATCTAGCAACCTTACCTGTTATGTGGGTAATACACTCTGGGTTCAGACCAGGTCGCTCCTGCCTCTCGCAACTACTGCATCACTATGATATGGTCTTGGATGCACTGGAAGAAAAACAGAATGCAGATGTAATATACACAGACTTTGTAAAAGTCTTTGACAAGTGCGATCATGGCGTAATATCATACAAAATACGTGCCATTGAAATAACTGGCAAAGTGGGGAGATGGATCTTAAACTTTCTAACCAATTGAACCCAAAGAGTAGTGGTCAACAGAGCTAAATCGGAAGCTGCCATAGTAAAAAGCTCTGTTCCACAAGGCACAGTGCTCGCCCCTATCCTGTTCCTCATCCTCTATCAGACATAGGCAGAGATGTAATCCACAGCACCGTGTCATCCTTTGTAGACGATACTAGGATCTGCATGAGACTGTCATCTATAGAGGACACGGTTAACCTCCAAGAAGATATAAACCAAGTTTTCCAATTCCAACTAGTCCATTATGAAAAATTGTTGGAGATAATAACTAGAACTGAGTATACTACAAACTCTGATCATACAATACAGCGGAAAAATAATGTGAGTGACCTGGGAGTGGTAATGTCTGAGGATCTCACTTTCAAGGATCACAACAGTGCCGCGATCCCAACTGCAAAGAAAATGATAGGATTGATAATGAGAACATTCAAAACAAGAGATGCCAAGCCAATGATGATCCTTTTCAAATCAATTGTTCTCTCTAGGCTGGAATACTGCTGTACATTAACATCTCCGTTCAAAGTATGTGAAATTGCAAATCTAGAGTGTACAGAGAACCTTTACTGCACATATCAATTCCATCAATCACTTCAACTACAGAGAACGCTTGGAAGCACTTGACTTGTACTCATCTACACTTGGAAAATCCTAGAAGGAATAGTGCCGAATCTGCACACAGAAATCACTCCCTACGAAAGTAAAAGACTGAGCAGGCGGTGCAACATACCCCCAATGAAAAGTAGTGGCGCCATTGGTACACTAAGAGAAAACACCATAAGTGTCCGGGGCCCAAGACTGTTCAACAGCCTCCCACCATGCATAAGGGGAATTACCAATAGGCCCCTGGCTGTCTTCAAGAGGAGCTGGACAGATACTTAAAGCCGGATCAGCCGGGCTGTGGTTCGTACGTTGGACTACATGAGGCCAGCAGTAACAGCCTGGTTGATCAGGCCCTGATCCACCGGGAGGCCTGGTCATGGACTGGGCCGCGGAGGCGTTGATTCCCGAAATACTTCCAGGTGGGCGGCGGCGTACATTACATGTATCATCACATGTATCATCATACATATGATGGAGCCAGCGTGGCGACGTCGTTATTGATGATACATGTGATGGAGCCAGCGTGGCGACATCGTTATTGATGATACATGTGATGGAGCCAGCGTGGATACATGTGATGGAGCCAGCGTGGCGACATCATTATTGATGATACATGTGATGGAGCCAGCGTGGATACATGTGATGGAGCCAGCGTGGATACATGTGATGGAGCCAGCGTGGATACTTGTGATGGAGCCAGCGTGGATACTTGTGATGGAGCCAGCGTGGATACTTGTGATGGAGCCAGCGTGGATACATGTGATGGAGCCAGCGTGGATACATGTGATGGAGCCAGCGTGACGACATGTATTGATGATACATGTGATGGAGCCAGCGTGAGAACTGATGTCGGATGGAGCCAGCGTGGATACATGTGATGGAGCCAGCGTGGATACATGTGATGGAGCCAGCGTGGCCACGTCACCTTCCACGTCCCGTTTTTCATCCATACCATTTTTATTTTTCCGTTCTTGTTTATATATGTGAAGTCTTGCAGACGTATTTCATCTTCACTTGTTTAAGTGTCCGCTAACATTAGTAAACAACATTGTTATTACCACAAACATTCGCCAAATCTCAGGTTTGTCTTCCCGTACCTCTATCTTTTTTTTTTTTCATACTGTCCTATTTTATACACATATTTTTATTCAAATTTATTGATATTTCTAGGTGAGTAATGAATATGCCTTATCAAAATATCAATTTCTTTGATATTATAATAATTCCACTTTAGTTAATAACTTATTGAAATAAATAAGGAAATTATATGGAATATGTTGATTCTCATGTGACTTTATTACCTTTCAAAAGTCACGTCACTATTACACACCTACATTTATACATAAACATTATTATTCCTATGATTTATAACATCATAGGAGAATTATCAAAAATTTCCACAATTATTATTACTGTTAATTATAATAACATTGGCCCGTGGCCCGGCTGGTGGCCCGTGGCCTGGTGGTTCGATTCCCGGCGAGGGTTGAAACATTGGGTTTGTTTCCTTACACCGGTTGTGTATGTTCACCCATCAGTAAAATGGGTACCTGGGTGTTAGTCGTCTAGTGTGGGTCGCATCCTGGGACAAAATTGACCTAATTTGCCTGAAATGCTCTGCATAACAAGGGGCTTTCTATATAGTAGTATGTCATTGATGTCAGCTAGGACTGTATACCTTGTACATGTACTTGTAGTAAATAAAGATATTATTATTATTATTATTATTATTATTATTATTATTATTATTATTATTATTATTATTATTATTATTATTAATAAACATAATCATTAAATCAATTTGGGGCAAAGAACCGAAACAAGACAGACCCAGTTTGCAGCAGTTGTCACACTGTATGTGAGGGCGTGGGTCGCAACAGTTGCAGCAGCTGTCACACTGTATGTGAGGGCGTGGGTCGCAGCAGTTTGCAGCAGTTGTCACACTGTATGTGAGGGCGTGGGTCGCAACAGTTGCAGCAGCAGTCACACTGTATGTGAGGGCGTGGGTCGCAACAGTTGCAGCAGCTGTCACACTGTATGTGAGGGCGTGGGTCGTAGCAGTTGCAGCAGTTGTCACACTGTATGTGAGGGCGTGGGTCGTAGCAGTTGCAGCAGCAGTCACACTGTATTTGAGGGCGTGGGTCGCAGCAGTTGCAGCAGCAGTCACACTGTATTTGAGGGCGTGGGTCGCAACAGTTGCAGCAGCAGTCACACTGTATGTGAGGGCGTGGGTCGCGACAGTTGCAGCAGCTGTCACACTGTATGTGAGGGCGTGGGTCGCAACAGTTGCAGCAGTTGTCACACTGTATGTGAGGGCGTGGGTCGTAGCAGTTGCAGCAGCAGTCACACTGTATTTGAGGGCGTGGGTCGCAGCAGTTGCAGCAGCAGTCACACTGTATTTGAGGGCGTGGGTCGCAACAGTTGCAGCAGCAGTCACACTGTATGTGAGGGCGTGGGTCGCAGCAGTTTGCAGCAGTTGTCACACTGTATGTGAGGGCGTGGGTCGCAACAGTTGCAGCAGCAGTCACACTGTATGTGAGGGCGTGGGTCGCAACAGTTGCAGCAGCTGTCACACTGTATGTGAGGGCGTGGGTCGTAGCAGTTGCAGCAGTTGTCACACTGTATGTGAGGGCGTGGGTCGTAGCAGTTGCAGCAGCAGTCACACTGTATTTGAGGGCGTGGGTCGCAGCAGTTGCAGCAGCAGTCACACTGTATTTGAGGGCGTGGGTCGCAACAGTTGCAGCAGCAGTCACACTGTATGTGAGGGCGTGGGTCGCGACAGTTGCAGCAGCTGTCACACTGTATGTGAGGGCGTGGGTCGCAACAGTTGCAGCAGTTGTCACACTGTATGTGAGGGCGTGGGTCGTAGCAGTTGCAGCAGCAGTCACACTGATTTGAGGGCGTGGGTCGCGCAGTTGCAGCAGCAGTCACACTGTATTTGAGGGCGTGGGTCGCAACAGTTGCAGCAGCAGTCACACTGTATGTGAGGGCGTGGGTCGCAACAGTTGCAGCAGCAGTCACACTGTATGTGAGGGCGTGGGTCGCAACAGTTGCAGCAGCAGTCACACTATGTGAGGGCGTGGGTCGCAACAGTTGCAGCAGCAGTCACACTATGTGAGGGCGTGGGTCGCACCATCCACCGACAATGTTTCGTAGAGCAGAAAATCAGGGAGTCTCCATAATTCCAAGAGGCGAGGATCAAGAAGTGGCGTCCAGCTGTGCGGCGACATCTCTGGTAGTCCCCGGGAAGCTCTCCAGTGGCGCTCAAAGGGAGTGCGGATTATGACGTTATCGAGTTTGAGTGGGCACGCCTTTGAGGGAACACCGAGGTCCACCTCTAGGGGATAGTCCTAGGCCGCTGCCCACTACCGAGGATGATCTGACAGCAGTGGCCAAAAGGCATATTACCGAAGAGGATCAGGGCATGTTGACCTCGCTTAGCGGCCCTTCACGAAGGGTTTTCCGAGTCTTGGTATATGGGAGATGGAGGCGTCACTCGAGGTATAGTTGCTAGTTCACATCAAACAAGCGCTTCTTCCCCAGGGATTAAAAGGAGTCGATGCATAAATGCCACGTGAAATTGGTGTGACTGGTGTTGGGCAAACAGGTCTTAGTGTGCTGTCACACCTCCCCCCCCCCATCACCAGCTCTCCGAACTTAAAAAACATTTAAGGGAAAACTTTGGGAAACAAATATGTAATCTTCATAGGTGATTTTAGTGTCAGACAAATCAAGAAGAGAACGTTGATTTGAAATGTACCCTTACCTTTGATATACCTGTGATAAGTTTCGAGAGTCTCACTACTCTCGGAGCCCGGTCACAGGCTAGGTTCTTCTGGTACTTGCCGGTTCAACCAGATTGTTGCTGCTGGAGGCCCACTGCCCCACATATCCATCACAGCCCGGTTGATCTGGCACCTGGTGAAGATACTTGTCCAGTTTTCTCTTTAACGCTTCTACACTGGTTCCAGCCGTGTTTTGGATATCTTCTAGTAAGATGTTGAATAGTCTGGGACCCCGGATATTAATACAGTGCTCCAGTATTGTCCCCAACGCACCCCTGCTCCTCACTGGGTTTATTTTACACTTCCTCCCATATCTCTCACTCCAGTATGTTGTTATGGCAGTGTGCAGATTTGGGACCAGGCCCTCAAGTACTTTCCAGGTATATATTATCATGTATCTCTCTCTCCTCCGCTCCAATGAGTACATGTTTAAGACGTGAAGGCGTTCCCAATAATTTAGATGTTTCAATGGTTCAATGTGAGCCGTAAACGATCTCTGGATTTGTTCCAGCTCTGATATTTCTCCTGCCCTGAACAGGGTCGTCAGCACTGAGCAATATTCGAAGTGAGGGAGCACTAGCAATTTGAAGAGTGTCACCATTGGCATTATTTCGCTTGTTTTGAAAGTTCTCAATACCCACCCCGTCCTCTTCCTGGCTGTCGTGATCTTTGTCTTGTTATGGTCTTTAAAAGAAAAGTCGGATGACATAATTATTCCAAAGTCTTCTACGTGTTCCCTTCGTTCTATGTGGTGACCCTCTTGAGTTTTGTATATGGTGTTCCTTTTGAGTTCTTCATTCTTTCCATACCTAAGCAGCTGAAACTTATCACCACTGAACGTCATGTTATCCACTGCCCACTGGAAAATCTTACTTATGTCTTCCTGTAATTTTCAGTGTCTTCTACCGTAATGACTTTCATGCTTATTTTAGTGTCATCTGAAAATAATGATACAGAATTGTAACGAGTATTTATATCTATGTCTGCTATGAGGATGAGAAACAGCAGAGGTGCCAGAACAGTGCCTTAGGGAACTGAGGTTTTTACCTATGGCCCTCATTTTGTTCGCTATCACTCCATGATCGCATTTGTCAAATGCCTTTGCAAAATCTGTGTAAATCACTTCTGCGTGTTGGTCGTCTTCCAACGCCTCCGTAATTGTCATAGTGACAGAGTGAATATTAAAATGGTATAAAATACCGACAGGTTGTTAGGTAAGACACATATGCAACAGTTAGGTATCTGATCTTCTGGGTTTCTTCAATGGTACATGCTTCATACATACCTTGTATGCTCCCTATATTCAGCTTCTCTAGGCACTGGTGGGGATTTAGGGCTCTCATGTCTGATACCCAGGATATGTCGGATAGCTCTTGGTTTATTTTTCCCAGTCATTTCTGTAATTGTTGAAATTAAACTTACTGAACATCCCTCCTCTTACATTAGTGATGCAGTTCCCAACCCTGAGTTAATACTCGTTTGTACTTCTATGTTGTGGTCAGAGTATATTGTAACTGTTATGTCTCTGATTAGTTCCTCGTTGTTTGTGAATATATCCTGGGTATTTTTATTTCTAGTGGGATCAATTATCTGTTGGTTCAATGAGTACTTCTCACAAAGCCTCATTAGTTCTCTGGAATGTCCCTGTTAAGCCTGGGTGCTTCCGGAGATATTTCTGGTATAACATTGTGTTGCGCCATCTTTCATTTTTACATGAAGGATATTAAAATCTCCAAGTAGTATATTTGGGTGTGGAAATTTCAGTCTATCCAGATAACTATCTATCTTCCTTAACTGATTTGTGAATTCCTCAGCAGTTGTTGTTGTTCGTTTATATACTAAGATAATTACCAAATTCCCGTTTTCAGTTTTAATGCTTAGGATTTCTACTATATCATTCGTAGATTTCAACACTTTTTGCAACAGAAGTATTTTTTTACATAGAGTCCTACTCCTCCAGACCTATTAATTCTATCACATCTATATATATTATAACTTTCATTTTATCTTCCGCCCAAAAACATCCTGTGAATGTTTGTAAATGTCAAACATGATCGCTTCTCATAGGAGCCCACGAAAACCCCATTTGTCGTTTTTATTTGATTTCAGACCCTGAATATTTAAAAGAAAAGCAGGTTTTACCTTTTGGGGATGTTATGTTTCGGTTAGTTAGTACCACTGTTGATGTAGTACCCGGTATCCCCCGGGTTTACATACCCTTGGTTTCTCTAGTGCTGATTTTGCCTTGATTGTTATTGGCCCTGATGGGCTGATGCCTGGCTTGGTATGTCCCAGTGTTGTCCCCCCTCTATCCCATCGGGAAGCATTTTCCCTTTTGCTATTCTTTGGTCCTATGCTAAAAAAAAAGGATTGCAGTTCATTTTCCATTTCTCTGATTTCTCTGAAAAGGCCTGCCCCTTTTTATAGGGATGGTCTTGTTCTACCCTTTTTCCACTTTAAATATATCTGCAAGTTTACTAGGGCAGCGGCAGCAATTTTGTTGCTCCTTTTATTTCACTTCCACCAGTGTTCCAAAAACGCTGTGAGGGCCCTACAAGGACCCACATAACACTAAGATACGTGGACACCCAGAATGATATAACCATCTGCAGAAATCCCAAAATACGCTATATAACCAACTAAAATTTGTGTTACTCCATCTACCCTGCTGAGAAAAAGGAAACCCAACATCTGCAATTCCCCCAGTTTTCACCCTTTCGACACCACTGTCAATGGCCAGAGGTCGGGCAGCAAGAGAAGATCCAGAACAACAAGGACTCAAAGGACCACAGGTGAGAGAAGCAAATTATCCGGAAAACCCTCCACGCAGCCAGGACACAATTTTCACACCAATCGCCACCAACACAACATCCCCTTTAAACAAAAACAAATGGCCCCCGCCAAAGTTTTTCAAGATAATTCTTTCGGGATTTGAGGTTTTTGAACATTAAAGACCCAGAAAGCTGAACTCATCAGAATTCAAAGCCAAAAATTCAGCATGTTAACTGAAATGGATGGGTACTTAAAAAGTACAATGATATGTTAACCCGGGAAAATTTAAAGGAATTCCCAAATATTCCCATTTACAGTTTAAATAGTATTATAATATTTTTTTCATTCAATTATTTTATATCTGCTATTACCAAATACCCCCATTAAGTATAATTATCCATTGTTTACATCTTATATACATAGCAGAAAAACCCCCATAGTCTTTAAATTAAAATTTGGGCATATATTATTCTACTATATTTTTTAAAACAACAACTGTTAGCTTTAGTGCAATCACAATTCAGGTCGGGTTACATTATTTTAAAAATTTTTCTAAATAGCTTATACCTGGTTAATGTCTAGTTCATCTAGCTTAATACATAGTCAAGAAATTCATTGGGTTTTAAATTTTTTTACAATCTATTTTGACCAACATGCAAGCTATACACTTGTCCAAGCATCCCCCCTTTCAAAAACGTACTAGAACTCAACACTTGATAAAGAATTACCTCCCAAAACCCAATGGGTGAATGATCACGTCGACCCAGATATAAACCTTTAAAATAACTCCCAAAACAATATTTAATGGAAAGTAACTGTTTTTTTACACAGCATCCGCAGCACTTTCTAAATACTGCTAAAAATATTACTGTTCTTTCCCAAAAATCAGGTCCCTAAGCAAACACTATGATGACCCCTAATTCCTTGATACCCTAAAAAACAACTTCCCTGTAATATTTTTTGAAAAATTTACCAACTATTACTAAACCAAAATCAGGTTGGATCGTGGATAAGTAACCATAATTGACCTATATGGACCAATGATATTAGCTCCCCTTAAATCTAGGGATAATTACAGACATCACTACAGACCACTACCCCAACTTCCTCTTAACAAACATTAATAATAATAATAATAATAATAATAATAATAATAATAATAATAATAATAATAATAATAATAATAATAATAATAATAATAATTATAATAATAATAATACTTTATTTAGACATGGTACAACATATAGTTGGGTAGAGAGTATAAATGATGTACATTAAAGCCCCTAATATGCTGCATTGAGGGTAATTTTAGACTATTTAATAGTAGATCACATGGTAAAAAATTATGGGTTGATAATTTGCAGTAATAAGTATAATTGTGTATCTAAGTTATAAAGTTTGAATATAAGTTGAACATATCAATATCTGTAGCAATGCAACTAATTGAGTGAGATAACAATTAAAACAATTAATTCATTGCAGTTACAGTTTGTGGTGGTCATTATAATGTAAATGTTATAGGAACAGTTAGCTTAGTATGTATTATTCATAAATAGGTTTTTACATTTAAGATTAATCAGGTTTTACATTTAAGTGATTAATCAGGTTTTTACATTTAAGTGATTATTCTACTCTGTTAAATGTTTGATACTGAGCATTTAGGTTTGGGTGAGAAGGTGATTTTTAGCATCGTTTTGAATTGGTACAGGGTAGGGTTTCTTTGGGCAATGACAGGTAATGAATTCAATTTTCGTGCCTTTATATGCATTAATAAAAATCACCATTTGAATACAACAAAGCTTTTATCATGACGAGGCCTCAAAAGTAACTTCACAGCAGTGATAGGGTCCCTTGACTGCCCTCTACTGAGTTTCCAAGGCTAATCTTATCGATGATTGGATAGACATAGATTTCATAAATTTCTTTAGACTATGCAACAAACATTGTCCAAAATGAAACAGATTACGAATAAATGTCAGTTTGCTCTATGGCTAATTTAATGTATACTAAGATCCATTGATAAGAAATATCAATATGAAAACAATATAGACAGCCTTGGTACACAAAATACTATTAAACACTATGCATCAGATCTCACCAACTAATAAGAAAGGCCAAGCAATTTGTACTATTCCAGCAGATTCACCTGAAACAAGAAGATATATAAAAAAGACCTGGAAAACACTCAGATTCTGGGCACCCACAAACTAACCAAACCGAAAATGAAACATAATTACAGCCTATTGATACAGCTAATGCTAAAATGACTTCTTCTCACCCAAAGGATCAAATCTCGCCAGTAATTTCCCAATCCTCCTTCTATCTTGCACCTGCACCTACCGAACCCACTGAAGTCACCATGATTATAAAGTCACTTAAGAATAAATAGGAATCTGTCTCAAGTCCCACCATTATTGTACAAGCGAGCGGCTCATTTCCTTTTGCCTGCTATTTCACTACTTTTTAACAAATCACTAGAAACTAGCACTCTCCTGACACCTCAAGACAGCAAGGGTTGGCACTTCAATTCACAGTTGTGGTGACTCCTACAGATGTAAATACTCATAGGCCAATCTCAAACCTTCACTGTTGCTATCCAAAATTGAGAAACTCTGCACATGAGATTATATTCGTTTATTACAGTACAGAATGCTCAACCCTGCCAAGTTGGCTTTAGAAAACAAAAACACAAACGATAAATTGTAAAAATGCTGGTTCATTTACACAGCACTGAAATAACGAATATCAGTTAGGAATTTATATTGATCTCCGCGAAAGTTTTGATACAGTAGACCACGGTATCCTACTACAAAAACTTACCCATTACGGTGTAAGAGGCCACGCAAATCCTACGTCACACCTACATACCTGGGGTGACGTCACACTCCACCTGACCTACCTGATCGGACGTGTTGGCTGCCCGTGACGTCACGCTGCTTGGTGGTAAAGTATTGTACATTTAAAACAGCATATCACCAAATTCGAAAATTTCAAGGGGTAACTTCTAAATGTGACCTAGGAGCTGGAGTCCTAAAACACGGAAAATGGACCCTGGAGTTGGAGTCCCAAAATTCTAAAAATCGAGGTAAAATATGATGCAAAGAAATCGAGGGTAACCTAGAAATTGAAAATTTCAAGGAAAAGGGTGGGGTTCAGAGGGGGGTAGTGTCGATCCAAGGGGAGATGGAGCAGATGGAGGGAAACTTCGCCGCACTGATGGTAAAACTTGATCCGAGGAATTAGAGACTACAAAAACGAAAAAATCTGGAAAAGTTGGCAAAACTAAGGAAAAAAAAGGATAAATTTTGCAACAATTTGGGGAAACAAATTAAATTTTTTCAACATTTTCAAAAAAAAAAAAAAAATCGGAAAAAAAGGCAACACCCCCGGAAAAAAAAATGAAAAAAAACAACAACAAGATGGCAAACTCCGGGGAAAAACTGGCAACCACCGATGGCCCTTTTGGGGATAGGGGGGAGGGCCGGGGGGTGGGGTAAGGGATGGGGTCCGGGGTGGGATCAGGGGGAATGAGCAAAAACAATATAAGAAAAAAAGGGAAACCCAAAAATGGGGGGGAGCCCCAAAAAAAATTGGGGGTGGAACCCCACTCAAAGTTTTGGGGAGGGTGTAGTCCCCACTCAAAAAAAAAAACACTCTGGCACAAAAAAACCCTTTAAACTGTTTTTTTTTTTTAATATATATATATATAAATATATATATATATATATATATATATATATAAATATAAAATATATATATATATATATGTTTTTTATATATATATATATATATCCTGTGGGGAAAAAATGTCTTTTATAGGGAAAAAATGGGTTTTAATTGTGTTTCACTTTACACTTGATCCAAGGTTCAAGTTCACCACAGTAATAAAACTCATCATTCCCCTCATTTTAAAAAGAGGAAGGCAATAAGTATCATGTATAGGTTCTTTTCATTATTTTTTTAGAGGGTTTATTACTTCATCTGAGAGTTTATTAAGATCTTGGTTACAATAAAATAAAAAATGATATAAAAAAAATCAAACAAAAGATTTATCTTAACACACACAACCCGGGGCTGTGACTGACCTTTTGTGTGAGTGGGGGTGAAAGAAAACACACACACATACACACACACACACACACACCACAACACACACACACACAAGAATAGCATTTGGGCATCTAAGGAGTCAAAGACTCTGTACAATTATGTCAGGCTCATATTTCGAGTATGAGTTTATCTACTCTGAGCCCGGGCCCTGGGCCAGGGTCCTTTTTGGGGGTTTGCCTGGTCAAACCAGGCTGTTGCTGCTGGAGGCCAGCTGCCCCACATATCCATCACAGCCTGGTTGATCTGGCACCCCCGGGGGAAAATACTTGTCCAGTTTCCCCCCTTGAAGGCTTCTACACTGGTTCCAGCCGTGTTTCGGATATCTTCTAGTAAGATGTTTTATTCGCCACCCAGCCCCGTGAGAGAAGGGTGTGCTACTTTTGGTCTCTGGCCCCGGGGGGACTGTGCGCAAATTTTTTTTTAAAGTCATGGCGGCGGTGGGGGGGCGCCCCCCTCAACCCGTCTGCATAGACATGGTTCAGGAGTAATTCAACCTGCTTGGCGGCTACAGTAATACCCTTTCTATTTTTTTGAGAAAATAACCCGATTGGAGGATCTTTTATGGAGTGGCACTAAATGGGATGAACA
>WNWK01041861.1:0-16251 GCA_009830355.1 Cherax destructor | reverse complement strand
TTGTGTTGGGATGTTAGAGGGAATGCTTGAGGTTTGGATGTTAAGAGGGAATGCTTGAGGTTTGGATGTTAAGAGGGAATGCTTGAGGTTTGGATGGATGTCAGTTTTCGAGGGAAAGGGGTGACGGGTGACAATTATAGACGTGTTTGACGACTTTTAAAGACTAATTAAAGTTTTCCATGAATGATGATTGATTGGAAGTGGTGATAATTTGACGGGTTTTGGGACTCAAGTGGGATATGTTAGAGGTGGTTAGCCCAGAATATATGTTCCAGTTTTTGTTTAATATTTTTTATTATTATTAAATTATGAGAATTGTTTTGGGTATAGGTATTACTTTGGATGGTGCAGTATAATAGTTGGCCTTTTGTAAGGCAATTGATCAAATAGCATTTGGTAGTAACTTTACTATTAGTATCTTTTGTCATATGTATATGATATATAACATATATGTTACGGTTTTTGAAGTGTGAAATGTTAACTTAAAATTTTTGTTTATACTTTGACGGTATACCCCGGGTATAGGGTATGGTTTTCGGAGTAGTAGCCATATTATGTGTGATAGGTATTCATAATGGAGTATAATGTATGACGTCAGCTTTTACAAAATATCTGACATTTTTTTATGCTTTTGCAAAGAGCATTCGCCACAAATATAACGTATTGGGATTGTTTAAGCAGACTCTTCGTGAAGAACTCATGTTTATCTCGAAAAAAATAACAAAATAAAGTTCACAATATTGTCACGTGATCGTTGTTGATACGACGACTTTCGTTAGATATTAAATAATTTAAAAATAAAATTCTTATCTTTATTAAAACTGTCTACAAATTGTCAGTACATATGTATTTACACTCGTTATGGCTAAGTTCCCTGTTAATTGAGGGTAGGTACGCAATATCTCACAAACTAGAGCCAATTTGAAAAAAGTACTGCAATTTTCGAATTCAGCAACCCCAAAAACCTTCATAAATCTTTGACAACGATTTTTGTTGTTGTTATTGTTGACCAGGGATGGGCGAATATTTTTGTTAGTAGGTTTGGGTTTGAGAAGGACTTGCCAAGTATGGGCCAGAAGGATTTTCTTATTACATTCATCGTGTTAGGTAAAAGGACACAAGTGCAACTAATGTGACATTGTATTGTGGCAACGTTTCGCTCTCCAGGAGCTTTGTCAAGCCGGGCTTGATAAAGCTCCTGGAGAGCGAAACGTTGCCACAATAAAATGTCACATTAGTTGCATTTGTGTCCTTTTACTTAACATATTGTCGGTAATTCAGCCAACATTATAACATTCATCGTATACATCACCGTCAAGAACATGAGGAAGAAACACTGTTTTACATCATTATTGTCGAAGCTGAGGGACTGACCACCTCAAACTCGCTTTTTCTACCTGCTGAGAGATCAATCACCTCATTTCACATCACTACTTTTGTTGGCTTCTCTGAATGTTGACTGAAGAAGCCTGTTCAGCAGGCGAAACGTCTCGTCAGTGATGACAAAACTGTTGTACATGTGTCTTGAAGAATGAGACATGTGCAACATTTGGGAATCTTTATTGATGAAACGTTTCACCACATAGTGGCTTCATCAGTCCAGTACAAAGAAAGACGATAAACAAAAGAGAAGGAGTTTGAAGTAATCAGTCCCTCTGCCTGGAATCGACGTGTTCAGTACAGCAAATACTGTACAAGTACAGCATATTCTGTACTTTCTTCAACATTGATGAACTGCATACACATGTAAGAGCAACCACTTCAGAAGTATGGAAAAATAATAATAATTAAAATATTAAAAAGTATTTAATGAAATAAAAAAAATGGCGGCCGTTGATTCGAGTGTGATCTTAAGACAGAAGAATCTTCTAAGTCGAGGAGATCTTCTTAAGATGTTTTGGAGAACTGATGTTAGTTCTTCTGGGTAGTCTGTGTTAGTCCGATGTTCAGGAACTCCTGTCAATACTAGTTCGTTGTATCTCACTCCAGATAATACAGGAGAGATGAGTCGCTGTCGCACTAAAACCAGTCTACTGTGGATGACCACGCTAGCAGCAGAGCTGATAATAAAAAAAAAACACTGGTTACAAGGTGGGTATTAAGTATAACATTAAAGAAAGACAAAGGGGGGTAATTTTGCTTCAGTGTCATTACTGGTAACCAGATTAAAAATACACACACAAAAAGGAAGCAGTATTCCTGGTAGATCAACTTACCTGATCAGGAGAAGAGTAGAGGGGAAGTGATTTTCCAAACTTCAACCCGCACCATGCAAGGTAATACTACCAGGAGTAGAAACTAAAGTAACTCAGACCGGATGAAATATGGAGTTTTACAGAGGCCCGCTAGATGGCAGTGCAGGCGGCAACACACTGTAACAGTCCCTCGCAGTCTGAATTACCGTAAGCCCATTTCACCGAATGTTACTAATCAGGTGAAGCCAGTGTTTACAAGATTAATCTCACACTACTAGGCTGCACCTGTGTAATCTGACCCGTGAGGGAGAACTGCAAAACAGTCAGCACTAGGCAGGAGGAGAGAGCAGGTTGCTCCTGGTACTTAATTAAGAGGCAGGAGGGGAAATCCACCACGACTTTCTCCAACCAGACTTAACAACAACAAGGGCAGAAGAGGCGCCTCTCCGAGGTGACAACTGTTAAAGATAGTAAAGGGGTAATGTAGATAAATGGTTCAGAGAACCGACAAGTTGATATATTAGACATATGTGCAACACTTGCGTATCTTTATTGTGGAAATGTTTCGCCACACATAAATATACCCAAGTGTTGCAAATGTGTCTAAGTTATCAACTTTTCGGCTCTCTGAACCACTTATCTACATTCTTGTCAGACACAGAAACATCTTGGGATCTTGATAAAGGGAATCCTTCACTTGCTTAATCCACAGGTATGACCTACTTCCACATGTGGATTTGTCCAAGGTGACACCGCCTACGACTGCTTCAACTCACCTTCCTCGCACATGTACTGTATTCTTATCAAGATTGATGAAATGATTACATCGACTCCAGGCTGAGTGACTGATTACCTCACTCTCCTTCTGACCTTCACTATTCTGCTTTGTATTGGACTGATGAAGCCACTGTGTGGCGAAACGTTCCCACAATAAAGATTCCCAAGTATTGCATAGGCCTACCTGTCAGTGGAGGGACAATAGTGCTCTTGACACCCCACTCGTCACCCTGGAGGAAAAGAGGAACTTTTCGCTCGCTGCTCTTAAATTACCTGTAATTGAAACCAAATGCCTTACTGCTAATAACAGTGAAAAAAAAAACACAAGCTGAAGAATACGCGTTGTTCCGGAGGGCACAGACGAAGGGAACAACCTGCCCATCAGAATCATCGAAGCTAACAGCATGGGTATCTTTTAGAATAGGTTGGAGAAATGTACGAGTGACAAGGGATGAGTTGAAGAAAGTCCTGCTAAGCATAGGACAATAATTCCTGCTGCATTGCTTCTCTGTTTTTATATTATGTTCTTTTGCTTTTATGTTCTTAAATATGGTCAAAGGAAACTATGTGCTGATCAATCCTTTATTTACAGACAACGTTCAGCATTAAGTAGAACTTTATTAAATGAACCCACAGAACAAGCTCTCTGGGACAACGTCTCTGTAGAGTTGTATAATGTTATTACTTGAGAAAGTTGTAAACATTGTTCCAATCAAAACTTGTTCTGTAGCATGTGTTTTGTCGACGAATTTGACACATGCCATGTGTTATCATGTATGATCTAACAAGGAAGTATCCACTGAGTGACATGGACACATCAGCAATAACTGGACCTGATCATGTATCTCCACCTGCTCTGAAAGAAGAAGCAGAAACACGGCGTGAACTGCTAGCAAAAGGGAAATGAAAAAAAAATAATAAAAAAGATGAGACACAGAGAATATATATCCATCATTAAAGCTAGAGATCTGACAGGCAGCTGCAGCCTGCATATAAAATACAGAACTGATGTTATATTGTGTAGCAACACGTAAATTAACGTTACATTTTAAGTCAAACTTTGCTCTCTAAACTACATTTTAAAAGGGAAAATTAATCATACGACTAGATACCTGTTTCCATGCCTTGCGTATTTTTCCAGAGAAAGATAACAGTATGGAGATGGTGGACCCCGATCAAGTAAACACTCGATGAACATTAAGAGACATGTGCAGCAGTTGCGTATCTTTAATAATAAATCGTTTCTAAATTAGACACATATGCAACACTTGGGTATCTTTATTGAGGAAACGTTTCGCCACACAGTGGCTTCATCAGTCCAATACAAAGTAGAAAGGTGTAAGGAGAGGAGGAGTTTGAGGTTATCAGTCCCTCGGCCTGGAGTCGATGTGTTCAGTCCATCAATCTTGTTAGAAGTGTAGCACAAGGCCGTAGAGGTGGCTTATATGCTGTAATCAGGTGAGATGCAGCAGGAGGAGGCAGGTCATAGTGGTATCAACCACTAGTCGAAGTAAGTCCTTGTCCAAAGGTTTGGACAAATGTTGCAGAATCCCTTTGTATCAAGATCCCAAGAAGTTGCTGTGTCAGACAGGATGTAGATGAATGGTTCAGAGAACCGACAAGTTGTTAAATTAGACACATATGCAACACTTGGGTATCTTTATTGAGAAACGTTTCGCCACACAGTGGCTTCATCAGTCAATACAAAGTAGAAAGGTGTAAGGAGAGGAGGAGTTTGAGGTTATCAGTCCCTCGGCCTGGAGTCGATGTGTTCAGTCCATCAATCTTCGACTAGTGGTTGATACCACTATGACCCCGCCTCCTCCTGCTGCATCTCACCTGATTACAGCATATAAGCCACCTCTACGGCCTTGTGCTACACTTCTAACAAGATTGATGGACTGAACACATCGACTCCAGGCCGAGGGACTGATAACCTCAAACTCCTCCTCTCCTACACCTTTCTACTTTGTATTGGACTGATGAAGCCACTGTGTGGCGAAACGTTTCCTCAATAAAGATACCCAAGTGTTATATGTGTCTAATTTAACCTTGTCGGTTCTCTGAACCATTCATCTACATAAATCGTTTCGCCTACACAGTAGGCGAAACGTTTCATCACGTGGTGAGACGCCTGGTGTTCCTGTTCACTTAGCAGTAAGTAGGTACCTGGGCGTTAGCCGACTTGTGTAGGTCGTATCTTAGGGACAAAATTAACTTAAGTTACCCGAAATGCTGTGCAAAACCAGGGGCTTTCTGTACAATATTTCACTGATGTCAGCTACGTATGTATAAGCTGTATAATGTACATGTAGAAATAAAGATTAGTTTTATTATTATTATTATTATTATTATTATTATTATTATTATTATTATTATTATTATTATTATTATGATCAAGACCGAATGACTAATCTCCTCAAACTACTTTTCTAGTCTCACAGTCTCCATTAATTACTCTTTATATCAAACTGATAAAGTCACTGGTGGGCGAAACGTTTCCACATGAATGAGTCCCAGTTATCGCACACCTGTCTTTTTCAGCTACAACCCAATTGGGTTTAGAGACTGAGTTTTAAGACAGGGTAATAGAAATATTGCAAGAAAAAAGAGGGGGACGGGATGAGCGCTGAGTGCACATATCCGTTGCCCTTCTATAAACATGTACATCCTGAAGCCTACACATCAACCTTTTATCCACCAATACATAATCTAACAAACTACTTTCATTACGTGCTATATCAAACCTTGTATACTTATTTATCCTCTTTTTCATAAAATATGTATTACTTATTAAGAAACCTCTTTCTACACATAGCTCAATTAATGGCTTCCCATTTTCATTTACCCCTGGCACCCCAAATTTACCTACTACTCCCTCCACAACATTTTTACCCACTTTAGCATTGAGATCCCCAACCACACGTACTCTCTCATTTGGATAAAAACTCCCCACGCACTCACTCAACATTTCCCAAAATCTCTCTCTCTCCTCCAGGTGTATAAACACTTACTATAACCCACTTTTCAAATCCAACCTTTATTTTACACCTCATAATCCTTGAATTGATACATTTATATTCCCTCTTTTCCTGACATAACTTATCCTTCAACATTATTGCCACTCCTTCTTTAGCTCTAACTCTATTTGAAACCCCTGACCTAATGCCATTTATTTCTCCCCACTGAAACTCTCCTACCCCCTTCAGCTTTGTCTCACTTAAAGCCAGGACATCCAGCTTCTTCTCATTCATAACATTTACAATCATCTCTTTCTTATCATTCGCACAACATCCACGCACATTCAAACATCCCACTTTGACGGTTTTCTTCTTTTTATTTTTAGTAAATCTATACAGGAAAAGGGGTTACTAGCCCATTGTTCCCGGCATTTTAGTTGACTTTTACAACACGCATGGCTTACGGATGAAATATTCTTATTCCACTTCCCCATGTAATAGTAAATATTAATATATATTTTAAAGGAATTGAGTGGGAAATAATTCTAAAATTTTCGAAGGAGTAGTGTAGCCTAGAGTACATAAAGTTACTCCCCCCTTCTCAAAGACAGACACACATACATACATACAGACAGACAGACAGACAGACAGACAGACAGACAGACAGACAGACAGACAGACAAACAGACAAACAGACAGACAGACACACACACACACACACACACACACACACACACATACACACACAATAGGAAATTGGACTAACAACACTGGAGGAAAGAAGGGTCAGAGGAGACATGATAACGACATACAAAATACTGCGGGGAATTGACAAGGTAGATAGTGACAGGTTGTTTCAGAGAGGGAACACAGAAACAAGGGGACACAACTGGAAGCTGAAGACTCAGATGAGTCAAAGGGATGTCAGGAAACATTTCTTCAGCCACAGAGTAGTCAGGAAGTGGAATGGACTAGAGAAAGATATAGTGGAAGCAGGAACCATACATAGTTTTAAGACAAGGTATGATAAAGCTCATGGAGCAGGGAGAGCAGAGACCCAGTAGCAGACAGCGAAGAGGCGGGGCCAGGAGCTGAGTCTCGACCCATGCAACCACAATTAGGTGAGTACAATTAGGTGAGTACACACACACACACACACACACACACATATTGGAGTATGCAGCACCAGTTTGGAACCCACATCTAGCCAAGCACGTAAAGAAGCTCGAGAAAGTACAAAGGTTTGCAACAAGACTAGTCCCGGAGCTAGGGGGTATGTCCTACGAGGAGAGGTTAAGGGAAATCGACCTGTCGACACTGGAGGACAGGAGAAATAGGGGGGACATGATAACGACATATAAAATACTGAGAGGAATTGAGAAGGTTGACAGAGACAGAATGTTCCAGAGATGGGACACAGCAACAAGGGGACACAGTTGGAAGTTGAAGACTCAGATGAGTCACAGGGATGTTAGGAAGTATTTCTTCAGTCACAGAGTGGTCGGGAAGTGGAATAGCTTGGGAAGCGATGTAGTGGAGGCAGGTTCCATACACAGCTTTAAGAAGAGGTATGATAAAGCTCATGGCACAGGGAGAGTGACCCAGTAGCGGCCAATGAAGAGGCGGGGCCAGGAGCTAGGTCTCGACCCCTGCAACCACAACTAGGTGAGTACAACTAGGTGAGTACACACACACACACACACACACACACACACATGTACACTAACATACAGCCACACACTAATATACACAAACTAACACATACATACTAACCTACACATACTAACACATAATACACAGTTGAATCCCATATTACCCTTCAAGGCCCCCAACCCCCAGAAAAAACAGAATACAGTATTGGAGAGGAAACAGGGTATGGTACACCAACACATGGAATAACAATGGGAGAAGTGGCACGAAAGAATTACAGTCATCACCAGACATCATAGCTCTCACAGAAACCAAGCTCACAGGAATGATAACAGATGCCATCTTTCCTACTAGATATCAGATGCTGAGGAAAGACCGAGGGAACAGGGAGGTGGAGTGGCACTGCTCATTGAAAACTAATGGGATTTTGAGGAGTTGGATAGAGGAAATAGAGGAGAAGCAAGGGTCATTTTAATAGGAACACTTCGGACTGGAGGTCCCAAGGTGTTGATTGCAGTGATGTATAACCCACCTAAGCATAGCAGGAGGCCAAGATGAGAATGTCATGAGAATAACAGAGACATAATTGACACACTGGCTAAAGTGGCCAGAAGGGCCCATGTGGGCAGGGCAAAACTACTGGTTGTGGGTGACTTCAATCACAAAGAAATCGACAGGGAAAACCTGGAGCCACATGGGGCCCAGAAACGTGGAGGGCTAAGATGATGGAGGTAGTACTGGAAAACCTCATGCATCAACACGTTAGGGACACTACCAGAGAGAGGGGAGAGGATGAACCAGCAAGACTGGACCTACTATTCACTTTGAGTAGTGCAGATATTGAGGACATCACATATGAAAGACCCCTCAGAGCTAGTGATCATGTTTACCTGGAGTTTACCTGGAGAGGGTTTCGGAGGTCAACGCCCCCGTGGATTGGTCTGAGACCAGGCCTCATGGTGGATCAGGATCTGATCAACCAGGTTGTTACTACCGGCCGCACGCAAACTGACGTACGAACCACAGCCCGGTTGGTCAGGTACTGACTTCAGGTGCCTGTCCAGTGCCTTCTTGAAGACAGCCAGGGGTCTATTGGTAATCCCCCTAGTGTATGCTGGGAGGCAGTTGAACAGTCTTGGGCCCTGGACACTTATGGTGTTGTCTCTCAGTGTACTCGTGGCGCCCCTGCTTTTCATCGGGGGAATGTTGCATCTCCTGCCGAGTTTTTTGCTTTCATAGGGAGTGATTTTCGATGGCATGTTTGGTACCAATCCCTCCAGGACCTTCCAAGTGTATATTATCATGTATCTATCTCGCCTGGTTCTAAGTTTCGTATTTATAGTACAGTTACAAGTGGAGAGGGAAGCAGGAAGGGCAAGACGAATGAAGCCAAACTACAAGAGAGGGGAGTACGTAGGCATGAGGAATTTGCTGCACGAGGTTCAGTGGGACAGAACTGGCAGGGAAATCAGTAAATGAGATGATGGAGGACGTGACAACAATATGCAAGGAAGCGGAGGAGAGGTTCGTACCCATGGGCAATAGAAATGATAAGAAGGCTAGGATGAGCCCTTGGTTCACCCAAAGGTGTAGAGAGGCTAAAACCAAGTGCGATAGAGAATGGAAAAAGTATAGAAGGCAAAGGACTCAGGAGAGTTGTCGAAGAGCAAGAAATGAGTATGAACAAGGAGGGAGCCCAATGACAATATGAAAAGAAAAGTCTGACCCGAAGCTGTTGTGCATTCACATCAGGAAGAAAACAACAGTCAGAGACCAGGTAATCAGGCTAAGGAAGGAAGGAGGCGAGTTTACAAGAAACGACCTTGAAGTATGTGAGGAGCTCAACGTGAGATTCAAAGAAGTATTCACAATGGAGACAGAAAGGACTCCTGAAAGATGGAGAGGTGGGGTCCACCATCAAGTGCTGGACACGATACATACAACTGAGTATTATGCAGGGTATTGTAGAAAATATGTGTATTAAAAACTCTCCATATATAATGTCAGTATACGAGTTTTGTTCTGAAACCAGACGCGTATTAGTCCTGATGAGTAGCCAGGACAGGATAGGAACAGGAGAGATGTGTATGTGGCCGTAATGAAAGAGCAGCGGCTGGAGCAAAACGTCATAAGATGTCATGGTTTGTGTAAGTGGGGGGAAGGGATTTTGGATAAGTTTATGCCACAGGTTGTTTTAATATTTTTTGTATTTACTCTCCTGGAATTTCCTTTAAGGCCATAGTGTGTGCAGGGGCTTGTGTACTGGAGAGTACAAATATTAATTTTTTGCCTGCAAGCTAAGAGGCTGGCAGAAGGAAAGGGGGTGTCAGAGCCCCACTTTTTATATATGTGTTCACTCGTACCACTCTGCTAGTGAGTTATTGTGTAATATGTAGAGAGTATATTGTATATGTAAGTTTACTATTAATATAGTTATAAGAACATAAGAACATAAGAAAAAAAGAACACTGCAGCAGGCCTACTGACCCTGCTTAGACCCGACCACTTGGAGTTTAACCCTTTCCAGGTAAACTCCAGGTAGTCAGGTCACTTCCACTTAAGAAATTAGTGCGGCATCTGACCTAGTAGCACAAGCTAGTCAGGTCCAACTCACACCCACCCACACCCACAACGTCCCAGCCCCTATGACGGTACTCGGGAGTTTGTTTCACTCATCCACAACTCTATTACCAAACCAGTGCTTCCCTATATCCTTCCTGAATCTGAACTTTTTCAACTTGAAACCATTGCTGCGAGTCCTGTCTTGGCTGGATATTTTCAGCACGCTATTTACATCCCCTTTATTTATTCCTGTTTTCCATTTATACACCTCAATCATATCTCCCCTAATTCTACGCCTTTCTAGAGAGTGCAGATTCAGGGCCCTCAGTCTATCCTCATAGGGAAGATTTCTGATACATGGAATCAACTCTGTCATCCTCCTCTGTACGTTTTCCAGTGCATTTATATCCATTCTGTAATACGGTGACCAGAACTGTGCAGCATAATCTAAATGAGGCCTAACCAAAGATATATAGAGTTGAAGAACAACCTGAGGACTTCTATTATTTATACTTCTTGATATGAAGCCAAGGATTCTATTAGCTTTGTTGCGAACACTTATGCACTATTTTTGTACATTTAGTTTTTGTGCCTTTCCTCATAATAAATATAAGTATTGACTATTTAATTAACGCTTTTTTGTGAAAGAACGAGCTTGGCCCTAGGTTGGTATAGAGTACTTTAATATTTTAAATGCCCCTAGACAGCCTTTAAAATCATTAAAATCTTTTTCTTGAAGATGCCTTAAGGTCAGGAGGTACACTGTTCAAAAGATCCTCTAATAAAATTAAAGTAACTATACTCTCATAATCACCTTCAACAGAATAAAGCGGCACCATTTAGTCTGCAGCGACATCTTTCCATACTCCACCAAGGACTGTCCTGCCTGAAACTTTTAACCTCTAAACTTCTGCCTATAACTCTCTGGCAATATCTTATAAAACAATAACAAAACATCCTTCATCTTCTCATAATCTGAAAATTCATGTTCATCTAGAAAACTAACAGCTTGTAACCCTTTACCAATTAACTGAGTTCTTGCTAATGTGGCTCAGTTACTGTCTGGCCATTTTTGGGATTTTGCTGTTTTTTTTCAGACAGTATAAAACAATTATCAGGATCTTCTTCGTCAGATCTTGGCACAAATTTAACTGTTTTGTCCAATTATATATATATATATATATATATATATATATATATATATATATATATATATATATATATATATATATATACCCTGTTACCTGTTTCTTGTTTAATAGATAATTCTCTTTCTTGAGACCTAAGGATTTCTAACTCTTCTTCTTCCTTGATCTTTGTACGTTCAAGCGTCTCACATCTTTTTCTTCCTTAAGTAGGAAAATTAATAGCACAAAACATTTGCTTATTACAACAGAAATTACATATATACAATAATAAATCACAAAGCAAAGCACATATATTAAATTATTATTATATTTATAGAGAATTATTATTATTAAATAACTTTCTAAATCATTAAGTGTGCACACACACAAAAATCAGGCACAAAAATAATTGTTTATTAATTACACCTGAAAAAGGTAATTTATTACTATTAATATTTTATAATATAAATCCTTCCTTCATATATTGACTCTCCAGGTTTCAGATGTGAATTATCACTTTAAATTTGATAACTGTCTCGGATATGGACTCCATGTAACGTAGTTAGTACGTAAAAATGAAGGCTGGTGCCTAGGGGTTAACCACGCTCTAGAGTTGAGTGAAAGTTTATTTTAGCCAACCAGAAAGTTGAAGTAGTTATCACCCAGACAATGTTAATAATAATTTTTCTCCACCAACTAGGAGGAGTAAGAAATTTCACAGGGTTTAAGCAAAAAAAAAATTTCAGCCTCATAATTCAAAGAGTTTTCATTCTACTAACCACCAGAATCCTGGTTTCCCAGGGATTTAAGTCAACTTCTCGGTTACCTGCTTAGGGAAGTGGTAAGTCAGTTTCAGGTTCAGGAAATCAGGGAACAGGGTAGAAAAAGTCCAGTTTTTCAGGGACAAGGGATCCAGTCTACCTCAAGTGGGCATGGTACCTTTAAAGTTTATAATTGTACTTACTGTAATAAGAAGAGGTCACTTACAGCAGTATTAGAGAGAGATACTTAAGGACCAGGCTGCTGCACAGGACTCTCAAGTACCCCAGTTACATATGCAGTAGCTTGTATTGCAGTTTTACCCCAGAGTACACCAGCAAGTTCAACTGTTTTAGACCCTCGGATGGAGGTCTTTTTAAGTAAGTCCACAGTGTCTTTGCATCAAAATGAAGGTAGAGTAGAAGGTGTTAAGTCTTTAAAAGACGGATGGAGTTCATTCTCCCTATTGCGCAAGGATGTATTACAAGTGTCAGAAGATACTTACACTGGAAAAGATATATTATTAAAAGGGATTTCAGGATCCACTGTTAGGACTCCTGTACACAGATTGTGGGTGGAGTCTGAATACCAGTCCGGGTATCTGCCTGTAGGTATTACAGAAGATTTACCTCTTGCAGGTGTTTTCCATCTACTAGGCAACATTGTTTTGGGTCTCCTCAAAAGTGAGGAATGTTTGGTTTGGAGGGACCCTGATTTACAAAGTTGTAAGGTAAAAACTAAAGCTACTGTCACTGAAAAATTTACAGTGTGTACTATGACTAGCCAGGTGAGCAAGGGAAGAACTTCTATACCTCGCCTTGATCTTTCTACTGACTGGTGACAGTTTGGGCCTGGGGAGCCTGTTCATTGATTCTGATCTGCAGGAGACTCTGGGCAGTGATGAACCGACCCAGGTGAAACCTGGATTGGGGTGAGGGTCTCGATGCTGGCATAAGAGTGAATACCCTGACTCTGAAGCAGCTCGGATGTGGTGACACCCTGAAGGCTATTCAGAGGAAATGGTTCTCAAATTAACACAGGTTTATTTTGCAGAGTTGAATTTGATGAGATGAGGAAATTTTGTTTTGAGAAAGTATGTGACCAAGCAGTTATGTCAGAGCCATTTGAGCATAAGGTTCTGACATGAAGGATATTTCAGTATTGAGAAGGGAGAGCTGGATAATAAGTGTTCACTAATCACTTCCTTTTCTATCAGGTTACCAGAGCCCATACCCCTTTTTAATAATTTTGTGTATGTGGTTTTGAGATTTCTGGTAAAAAAAATTGTCAGTTAGGCTTTGCAAATTCAAACCAACTAGAAGTCAAATTTTATAAAACATTTTCATGTAGTTTTGAGAGACGTAAGAATAAATCTACCAATGTTTATCACTCTGAGAGTCAGAGGAAAGCAGAGTGGTCACCAGTCTCTCAGGACGATGCTGTTTGTTGCATCCTGAAGCAGAAGGACTTGGAAGAGGGTATTCCCCTCCCTTTAATTGCCGTGCAGGGAATCACTCTGAAATCATTAAGTCATAGGCTAGATGAGGATGGTCGTGCTGTTCTCTCAGCTTCATAGACTGTTTGGCTAAGATGAGGTGGATGGCACCAGTGAACCAGCCTTCCAGTCTGACCAGGATGACTATGTGGAACCATGAGATGGTGCTACATGATCTGGAGGCTAGACAGGAAGTGCTGGCTTTGGAGCTGATTCCTGGGAATGTTCTGATAACAAGGAGCAATGAATGGTACCTGGTGGGGGTAAGGTCTCTGGTGAAAATAAAGTCTACATACCCGATCAGAAAATGACTGAAAGTAATGTGCACATTGACTGGTTAAATGGCATGAAGCTGAAGCAACAATCTGAGATACAAGTACAAGACTTTTAAAAGTCTACGTTTGTTTTTGATAAGAAAAGGCTTGGACAGTTGGTTCAGTCACCGTGCAACTTTGAAAATGTGTTTTGGGATGTTAGAAAAGGGGGCACGAATCCCCATGAGGTAAAGTTGTTATGGGAAGAGACTTGGTGTATGGAGGAAGAGGTGAAGTTTTGTTTTCAAGATATTTTTACTGTACTCAACGAGAATCAGGGGACATTGCCTTTCAAGGGTCTCACCCAAGATGACACCCTAAGCATGATCACTGACTGCCGCAAGGTAAATTAAAAAAGTAAGGCTGAAGGGTTTCCTCTTATGAATAATTTCATTGATGCACTGGATGCAAAAGTTGTGAGTATGTGGCAGGGTTATGTGATTTACATGACCCAGTGTGCCAGTTATATATCTGTGTTTAAAAATGTACTCTACAGGTACTTTAAATTTTTTGTATAACTTTAAATTTAATGTGAACTTGGTTTACACAGACTGGGTTTTGTAAAGTGATAATAGTGTTAGTGCTCCTGTAATGACTAGTCCCAATTTTGCACTGCTATTTTTTTCTGCAAGTAGACGCCAGTTCTGCTGGTGTTACTGCTGTGTTGAAAAACAGCAGCAGGACAAGTATTGCCAGTATACTTAAAAGTCACCAGAGAATCTATGCCACAACAGAAAAGGAGGCTCTTGCTTTGTGTTAACTGTGCAGAATTTTTCCAGTATAGTGATCACAGTCCTACATCTCCCTCACCTGCCGAGGAACCACACTCAAATTCTCACTTTGGTGATTCCTCATGTGAAGGGTACAGAGAATGTAGTTGCTCATTTATTATCTTGAGTATAATGTACATAATGTAGTGTGTAGAGAAAATTTATCCAGAAAGGGGGGGTATCAGCCCCTTCAGCCCTTTCAGCCCCTTTCAGCCCCCTGAGGGACTCAGCCCTCCAGAGGGGCTGATAGCCTCTCTTACTTCCGTATGATCAACAATTTAATTGGAAGCAGATGACCAGTCAGAAGTCACGTACTGTCTTCGCAAGAGACCAGTGTTGCAACCACAGTGTTGCAACCACAGTGTGGGTTAATGAGAGAAAATGACTCTCTTACAGTAGCAGGAAAATTAAGGAAAACCCTGCACCCACTATTTGCAATTTGAGGCTAGCATAAACTGTCATCTATGCCCAGACAACGAGAAATCAAGTTCTTGTATTGCTTCCCGTTGCAGTTTGGCAAGGAAGGGAAAATGCTGGTTTCAGGAGATCCTTTGCAAGTCGGCGGTGTAAGGCCGTACCAAGGGGCGAAGCACCGCAGGGCAGATTGCTTTACACCCTGCAAGGGGATACATTAACGCCGGGATAATGGACAAAGAACACTAATCCGCGTGTTTTGTACCAAAGACAATCTCAATATTCGCAGTAGAACGATTACAGGGAAGTGTGCTTAGCTTCCTGTAGTGACATTACTGCGAAATAAATCACAAGTATTGGAGAACGTAGTGACAGTGCGAGTGTTGCAAATTTCCAGACTGAGTGGAGGGCGTGTGACATTCCTCAAAAGACACTATATCTTCAATCAAGATAACGGATATCTGGGTGACACTTAAGGGTTCGATACACATACCCAGGTAAGTCTGGTTAGGCATGATTTTAGCTCAGTTAGCTGCGCAGCGGATAGCTAAAGCATAACCTAGCTAGTCTTCAGAAACACTCCATTATCTGCGAGCCATTGAGCCCAAACCCATAAGTGTAATCGTCAGTATTCAGTTATTGAATGATATACTGACACAACGCTCCTCAGGGGCAATTACGTTTCCCTCAACAGCTCCAGGGTTGTAGAACAGCTGTCTCACGTCGGAGGAGTCTTCTGGGTGCAGCTGCGGAAGGCTGAAACAGCAACAAAGCTAAGTATCCTCATTATTGTACAGATACATAGCTTATGCTTATGTTCTACAGAAAATTCCCTACATAGTATGTAAAACACTTTGCCATTTCTTGAACATTTCTGAGTGAGTTCTCTCTAAATTCATTAATTTTATCGCACTCCAGTACATAATGACGCAGGGTGTGACAATAATCCAACTGGCAAAGTTTACATTTCGTTTGGTCTACATCTGGTGGTGGTGATTTTTTTTTTTACATTTTATTAGGAACACTGCATTACATAACTTTGCCCATAGACAGCTAGGCTCACCACATGGTGCCAATATACATATATCAATTACAAGGAACACTTTGTGATTACAAAGTCTCACTTAGAAATCCAAATCCATGTTATGCATGACATACTCAATTGTATGACCTTTGTCAAGAATAAGATA
Organism: Cherax destructor; assembly: GCA_009830355.1. NCBI lineage: Eukaryota > Metazoa > Arthropoda > Malacostraca > Decapoda > Parastacidae > Cherax > Cherax destructor. Next base: position 38 of record WNWK01041861.1, on the reverse strand, counting down.
TGTCATTAATCAAAGCCAAACATCCTAAGATATAAAAA
>WNWK01041860.1:0-16252 GCA_009830355.1 Cherax destructor | reverse complement strand
ATGGAGAGAATTTCTAGCTGACTGCAGTCGAAAGAATTCCCCACCTACATGCACGACTAACAAGAGGGTTTAACTTACCTGATGGAGTAGAAATGTCTCCTAGTCTTCCAATCTCCCTAAGCTATAACCCCCTCCAACACCATGTGTAGGGAAGGACCTTAATCTGCAAGAATTCAAGTGGTATTAGTGTCCTGCCTGCATCTCAGAGTTCCCTGGTTTCAAAGGATATCCCCTAAGCTATATATGCAGTAAGTGACACTAGCTTCTAGACTAATACTCAAGGGGGATTACCCACAATTATTTCCTTATAGTGGGCGATCACCAGCTTATAACCCACAGCTCAAATAACCCCACCTTACTCCGAATATTGCCGGCCAGCTATACTAAGAGAAATGCAAGGAATTGTCTTACTGTGGGGGTCTGGGCCAGAGACGAATATCCACAGTATGTCGGGAAGCCTCTGTAATTCTTGGTTTCCAGGCAAGTATTTTGAAGACACGTGGGGGACCGATCTCTAGCTCTTAGTACCCTGTTAACACTACGGTGTCCAGTCCAAGAAGAAGGAACTAGCATCTCTCTCCCGCTTAGATTCAAGTGTGGAGCTGCCAGTTATCTTTAGCTAACATAACCTAATGTTCCTATTCAGGCCTTAAAACTACCTATGTTAAGGTGCTAGAGCTACATTATTAATATCTAAAGTTGCCTCAATAATCCTACTATTAGTTACTAACTGTACAAACTTACCTAGATCTTCCTAGGAGAGTAAATCTAACAATTAACATGTGTAATCTCTCTACCTCCACCAACTACTGTGTTTGTTTGGGTGGGTGTGTGGATTCATAAACTCCGAGGACCTATCCGTGGTAGGTTTAAGGCTCCATACGGCTCACTTACCCTGTGGAACTTGAGCGACTCAAAAAAGTTTCCACAGTACCCTTAATTCTGTTTATATCCCTCCATGCCCAGTTATTATGGGTGTAGGAATTGAGACTATTGACAAATGTTTCCTAGTCTGTTTGCAAAAGCTCTATCATACGCTCCCTGGCAGCAGCAAGAGTAGTTTGAAAGTGGTTCAGCATTTCGGGGGAACGATTTTTCTTCTATAAAATAGGCTTAGTTTTTGAGCAGTATGTTTCAGTATTCGAAGTCTTAGATAACTGTATTAGGCTTGGTTGGCAACGCTCTCGCCTCACACACTGAGTATCCGTGGTTTGATCCTCGACACAGATGGAAATACTGGGTGTGGAAAATATGGGTATTTTCCCGAAAGTTATACTGGATAAACTTTCTAATGTGAATAGATATCCTTAATGTGTTGCTGTTGGTTTAAGATTTAATTGAATGTAGAAGAAAGAACCAACAGAAACGTCTTAGCGCATGCGTGAGAGGCCTTGTCAAGTAGGCATAGGCGAGGGTGGAGGCGGTAGGCGTGGGCAGTCACGTGGGAGAGAGTCTCGTGCCTATACCCATAATGGCCTGGGTATCTGGCTAGAAATGGAGTCAGAAATTTGGCTTTTCGACAGCCAAAACGGGATTAGTGGCCTCATTTCACAATATGAATTGTTGGAACTGTTCTCCGTGTATAATGTGGGACAGGAAACCGCTAAACTCCAGGTATAATAGGGTGGTAATTTGTTAAATAACGAGTGGCTTGTCAAGTGGTCCTGACATGGGTACCATGACGTAGACACATGCCTAAGACACTCCAATATAGAAATGGTTTTATGCCAATACATCACCTTTACCATTAATATATAAACTAATTGTTAAATTCTTAAACTAATTGTTAAATTCTTAAATGTTTTAATCTCAGTACCTCAATTTTGTAAACCTCAATTTTGTAAACCTAGTTAATCACTTCAATTACCTAACCTTAATATCAGTATAATCATTGTGTCACTATTGAGTAAGACCTATCATAAGACTGCCTGAAAATCCTAGGCATATTATTGGTCATCTTGTAATATCTACTTCATAAAATGTATAAATAATATAAGTTAGTTTGATATCTTTATTATGCACCCCATACCCATCCTGTGGGCGGTAATCAAAAGATTACAGAGGTACATAATGGATCCAGGGACTGGACCCCAAAGTTTTGATAGCTGAGCAAGTTACAAAGGTAATGAACTCACAAGTTACAAAGGTAATGAACTCACAAGCTACAAAGGAAACGAACTCACAAGTTACAAAGGTAATGAACTCACAAGCTACAAAGGTAATGAACTCACAAGTTACAAAGGTAATGAAACATATAAGTAAATTTACTTACTTACGTTTATACATGGTTACAATCATGAAAAAATAATAAAGTAATGAACAATTCACTAGTCTACACCCGGTCACAACTGTAATGAGTTCTTGGTGCAAATTTTAATTGTTGGGTCACACACACACACATATACATACACACATACATATACACACACACATACACACACACATGAGGCGGGGGCCAGGAGCTGAGTCTCGACCCCTGCAACCACAATTAGGTGAGTACATACATACACACATACACATACACACACACATACACATACACACATATAATATAAGTACACCCCACTTTGTAATATTACCAGAAATAAAGTTGAATTTGAATTTGAAGCGGTGGTTAATAATCGACTCGATTCGGTCGAAACCTTAATACTAGGTGGCGCTTCGTAATATGAAGTGACGTGTTTAACGAGTGTAAATTAATGGGACGTTAAGTCCGGGAGACTATTATAATAGAATGGTAGAAGGGAAAAGAATTTGGGGACGCCACGCGACGACGCCATGATGAAAATGAACAAAGTCATCATTTCCATCTCAACTCATCGACTTCGAACTTTAATGGATCGACTACTAACGAGTGTAAATTAGTGGGACATTAACCCGTCGTGTGAACTGAAGAGAAATTGGTGATGTTAATATCACGAGAGAGAATGAGTGCAGTGATATTCGGCATCATTCTCCTAACGAACACATGTTAATTAACTTCAGATTCCTGTCCCGAGGAATGTAGAGGTGTTAAGGAGCCAAAACTCATTAATCGGGACAAACCAATTGACACCATCATCCTGCCGGGAGAAGAATTGTGTCTAACGAGTAGGGCAGAGAGATCAGAGGAGGAATTAAGGAAAGACAAAGAATGTTGCCTTCTCACCCCACAGCTAAGTAACCTTTCTATTTATGACAAACTGATACTGGCCAGTTAGGTATGTTATAATAGTACAGGTATTGTGGGCACGTCAACGATCTCCAGTGACCATCCATAATATTGGGTAAGTGATGGTCTTATCCTTATCCTAATCAGTCCATTTACCTATACAGTCCACAAATAATAGTAACACCGTACTTAATGGTGTTCTTTCTTTCTTTCAACACGTCGGCCGTTTCCCACCGAGGCAGGGTGGCCCAAAAGGAAAAACGAAAGTTTCTCCTTTTACATTTAGTAATATATACAAGATAAGGGGTTACTAGTCCCTTGCTCCCGGCATTTTAGTCGCCTCTTACGACACGCATGGCTTACGGAGGAAGAATTCTGTTCCACTTCCCCATGGTGTTATCTACTCTAATTTATAATACTGGTCTAGGATTGATGTGCCTGGAGCATGTGTGTTATCAAAGGAGTCGTTTTCAGTGACCAGGGCGACTTAAGTTTTCTCACACGCTTTCACAGGGGTAACTACGGTAAATATTGTGGCGGTCACCTCCCGTTGAGATTATTCAAATTCAAATTCAAATTCAAATTCTTTATTTCTAGTAATATACAAAGTGGGGTGTACTTATAATTATACATTTTATGAAGTAGATATTAAAAGATGGCCAATAATATGCCTAGGTATGCCTAGGCTTTTCAGGCAGTTTTATAATAGATCTTACTCAATAGTGACACAATGATTATACTGATAGTAAGGTTAGGTAATTGTAGTGATTACCTAGGTTTACAAAATTGAGATACTGAAATTTAAACATTTAAGAATTTAACAATTAGTTTAATAATTTACCAATTAGTTTATATATTAATGGTAAAGGTGATGTATTGGCATAATACCGTTTCTATATTGGAGTGTCTTAGGCAAACTTATGACTAGCTTAAGAATTATGAAGCAATAGTTGTATTAGAATTTTGGTTAGTCATGTGCAAATTAAGGAGAATCACAGATATCAATAAGTGTATTTTGATGTGGATATGTGTGTGGGGAATTAAGAGATTACCTGTCTGGGCTTCACCGCCACTTACAACAAAATAATCTCCCGGGGAGTGGACCGACTAGTATAATTTTACCGTGGTTACCCCCGTTGAGGCGTGTGAGAAAACTTGCCCCACTCCTGGTCACATTTAAGGGGACCCTCCGATATTCTCACTCTAAATCCACATCTATCCTTGACCAGTTTATTAAGAATGAGTAACACCAATGGTTACGGTATTGTTAAATTTTGTGGACTGTATGGGTTAATGTCTGACTGATTGGGGAGAAGGAGGAAAGAGTACAACTTAATATCACTCACCCTTTATCCGTACCATTGCTGTTCACTTGAAGATCCCATCATTATCATTCCCACCGTAAACCCACATTATCCCAACATACCTACTGGCCAGACGGTTGCTAAGATAACAAGAGTACTTACAATGGGGAAGAAACAGCATTCTTGTCGCTATTCTTCGACGGATCTCGTGGTCCTGCTCGGTAGATTATTCTTCCGGCAAGACGATGATGTTGGTGGTTGTCCCGATGAGTCAAGAGAAGATTGATTCCTTGAACTCTCATACGCCCACGAGACCGGGCGTTATTTAACGTGGTTGGTCGGGGTAGTGATTCATATCCTCTCACTATACCCCTTTATTAGAGTTTATATGCAACACTTTACACACTATTCACACGTCGGTTTAATGTCCTATTAATTTACTCTCGTTAGAAGTTAATCCATTAATAATTGTGTACGATGAACACTGATCGAACCGACGCACATTTCCGCCATCAACACCGCCATGGCGGCGTCGCTCACTGTTTAACACATTATCACTCTATTATTATAGTTTCTTGGACTTAATGTCCCACATTATGCCCGGCGAATATTCACAACATTCACTAGTGTGCAGAGAGACCATTAACCGCGATTTGGTCGTTGTAAACGCCGATTTCCATCTCCTTTATATCCAGAGCTCTCCCATCGTTCCAACTCCATTCGCTTATCCCGCGAGACAGCCTCTCCCCATGCCCTCACATGACCCAGCTTCGCTTACCAACGCGACCGTAGCGATGGTTCTCTCTCCATCTCAAGAAAAATACGAACCAACAACCACACATTAAGAATATTCACATTAGAAAGGCTATCGAGTATAACCTTTCGGGAAAATACCCAATATTTTCCACAATGTGCAAAATAAAGTAGTTTTCATGTGGTTAGCTATCGGTTGGGCGCGTAAGTGAGATAAGATGTTTTTTAACGGTGCTTTTGAAAATGGAGGTTGTGTCTGCAGTTCTAGAGTTTTCAGGCAGGGAGTTCCAGATTTTAGGCCCTTTTATGCGCATTGAATTTTTGTATAGATTTAGTCGGACACGGGGAATGTCAAAGAGATGTTTATGTCTATGGGTCCTATCACAACTGTCAAGAAAGTGTTTTAGCTCAGGGTTAAAGTTGGAATTTATGGTTTTATAAATGTAGATAGCAGAGTAGTAAGTTTTATATTCTGAACAGTGAGTAGGTTTAGGTCTTTGAAGATTGGGGGAGGGGGGGTGTGCTGCCTAGCGTTGGATTACGTGATAATTCTTACTGCGCTTTTTGTTGGGTTATTATTGGCTTTAGGTGGGTAATTGCTGTTGATCCCCATGCACAAATGGCATATGTGAGGTAGGGATAGATGAGTGAGTAGTATAGTGTGAGTAGAGCTGATTGTGGTACATAATACCGTATCTTAGAGAGAATCCCCACAGTTTTGGACACTTTCTTTGTTATGTGTTGGATATGGGTGCTGAATTTCAGGCTGATGTCAAGGTGAAGGCCCAGGAACTTGCCTTCATTATGTTTAGCAATAAGTGTAGTGTTGATCTTAATGTTTAATTGTGGATCACCTGCTCTGTTGCCAAACATAATATAGAAGGTCTTATCAGTGTTGAGTGTAAGTTTATTGGCTGTCATCCATGTTGATATTTTTATTAATTCGTCGTTAACAATGGTATTAAGCATGGCAAGATTTGTGTAGATGACATAAGTTGTGTCGTCAGCAAACAGTATTGGTTTCAGGTGTTGTGATACATTAGGAAGATCATTGATGTATAAGAGGAAGAGCAGGGGACTAAGGACACTTCCCTGCGGTACTCCGGTGTCAATTGGTCGTGTCGTGGAGGATGTGTCTTTAATAGTGACATACTGATACCTATTAGTGAGATAGGATTTGAAGTATGCTAGTGCATGACCTCTTATTCCATAGTGGTCAAGTTTGTGGAGTAGGATGCCGTGGTTTACTGTGTCAAAAAGCTTTCCTTAGGTCAATAAAAAGTCCTAATGGATATTCCTAATTTTCGAGTGCTGTGTAAAGCAGGTCTATCATTTTTACTATTGCATCGTTAGTGCTTTTATTTTTCCTGAAGCCAAATTGGCAGGGGTTGAGTATGCTTTGTGTCGTTATAAACGAGTATAATACACACACAACCCGCACATATAAAAGGGAGGAGCTTACGACGACGTTTCGGCCCGACTTGGACCATTTACAAAGTCACACTAACACACAGAGACGGAGGAAGGGGTATTTATAGGCAGGCAGACAGGGGAAGGTACAAGAGAGTGGGGTAATAATGGAGTAAGTAGTGGAAGTGGTAGTAGTAGTAATAGTAGTAGTGGAGACCGTCATATAGGTTTTGCCTTCTCCGTGTATCGCAAGCCTATGCACAGTGGCATGTACATTCATTACTTCTCTTATCATGCCTCCTCTGTCAAGAAGAGTGCTCTTATCTCCCTCTTTCTCCGTGCTCTCCGCATCTGTGATCCCCAATTTCTTGAAGCAACTCATTAAATGCGGTGTGGGTGTTCACTGCAATTTGTTCCTAGTCTTACTCAATGAATATTTTTTAACTGAAAATAGATTAATGTGAAAGAAGATGACATTCGCTAAAAGATGTGAACAGAATCACTTTAAGATTGTTAAGTTTTAGAGTTAATCTGAGTAAAACTCATTTCTAGTTATAAGTTACCTGAATTCTTGTTATATTTTTTTTTCCTACAAATGGGGTTTTCTTTAATACTTTTTGTATGAGTAGAATTGCTTTTTTTATTATTATCACTAGGGTTCAATGCGCCACTTCTAATCAAACAATGCGCCACTTTTGGCGCATGCGCCATAGGTTGGCCATCCCTGGTATAGATAGAGGAATATTCATTGGAATTATACCATGCTGGTCAGGGGAAACATGAAGGCGTTTCCGTTTGAATATACCACCAAGGAGAACAGTACTATACCATCTTTATTTCTACAAGTACATGTACAAGGTATACACGCCCAGCTGACATCAGTGACATACTATTATATAAAAAACCGCTTGTTATGCGGAGCATTTCGGGCAAATCAAGTCAATTTTGTCCCTAGATGCGACCCGCACCAGTTAACTAACACCCAGGTACCTATTTAACTGATGGGTGAACACAGACAACCGGTGTAAAGAAACACGCCCAATGTTTCTACCCTCGCCAGGAATCGAACCCGGACACTCGCCGTGTGAAGCGAAAGCTTTAGCCACCAGGCCACGGAGCACCGTGGCCTGGTGCCAATATCCAACCATTGAGGTTAGTATTACCAATATCCATCCAGAGAGGATAGTATCACCAATATCCCACCAGTTAGGATAGTATTACTAATATCGAGAGTGGTTAATTATGGAAAATAATCTGATGGTAAATCTGTTACAACTAAAGACTCACAGCGGCAAAAATAATGTTGAAGCCAAGACACAGATAAAGGATGCTGCCTCCCAAGATGTGAGTGTGTGTGTGTACTCAAGTAATTGTGGTGGCAGGGGTCGATTCATAGCTACTCAAAACAGCAAGGGTTACACCAATACACAAAGGTGGTGACCCCACAGACGTAAACAACTATAGACCAATATCAAACTTACCGTTGCTATTCAAAATCTTCGAGAAACTTGTGCACAAGAGATTATACTCGTTTATAACAACACAAAGCATACTCAACCCCTGCCAATTTGGCTTCAGAAAAAATAAAAGCACTAACGATGCAATTTTAAAAATGATAGACCTGCTCTACACAGCACTCGACAATAAGGAATATCCATTAGGACTTTTTATTGACCTAAGGAAAGCTTTCGACACAGTAAACCACGGCATCCTACTCCACAAACTTGACCATTATGGTATAAGAGGTCATGCACTTGCATATTTCAAATCCTACCTTACTAATAGATTTCAGTATGTCACCATTAAAGACACGACCTCCTCAATACGGCCACTTGATACTGGAGTATCACAGGGAAGTGTCCTTGGTCCCCTGCTCTTCCTCTTATACTTCAATGATCTTCCCAATGTATCACAACACCTGAAACCAATTCTCTTTGCTGACGACACGACTTATGTCATCTCCCACCCAAATCTTGCCACGCTCAACACCATTGTTAACGAGGAACTACTAAAAATATCTACATGGATAACAGCCAATAAACTTACACTCAACACTTCTATATTATGTTTGGTAACAGAGCAGGTGATGCACAATTAAACACTAAGATCGACAACAATCGTATTGCTAAACATAATGAGGGCAAATTCCTGGGCCTTCACCTCTACAGCAACCTGAAATTCAGCACCCATATCCAACACATAACAAAGAAAGTGTCCAAAACTGTTGGGATCCTCTCTAAGATACGTTACTATGTACCACAATCAGCCCTACTCACACTATACTATTCACTCATCTATTCCTACCTCACATATGCCATTTGTGCTTGGGGATTAACAGCAATTACCCACCTAAAGCCAATAATAACCCAACAAAAAGCCGCAGTAAGAATTATCATGCAATCCAATGCTAGGCAACCCTCCCCTTCCACTCTTCAAAGCCCTAAACTTACTCTGTTCAGAACATCCACACTTACTACTCTGCAATCTACACCTACAAAACCATAAATTCCAACATTAACCCTGAACTAAAACACTTTCTTGACAGTTGTGACAGGACCCATAGACATAATACCAGACACAAACATCTCTTTGATATTCCTCGTGTCCGGCTAAATCTATACAAAAATTTAATGCCCATAAAAGGGCCTAAAATCTGGAACTCCCTGTCAGAAAACTCTAGAACTGCAGACAAAACCTCCATTTTCAAAAGCACCGTTAAAAAACATCTTATGTCACTTACACACCCAACCAGTAGCTAACCACATGAAAACTACTTCAACGTGCGCATATCCAAAGCAAAATACACTTGTTGATATCTGTGACTCCCCTTAATTTACACAAGACTGTAAACATAAAATTCTGAATTCAGTTATTGATTCATTCTTTTTAAGCTAGTCATAAGTTTGCCTGAGACACTCCAATATAGAAACTGTATCATGCCAAAAGAGACCATTTCTATTAATAGATAGACTAATTGTTAAGTTCTTAAATATTTTGAACTACCTTAATTTTGTAAATCTAGTTGATCACTACAATTACCTAACCTTAATACCAGTATGATCCATATCCTGTGTCAATATAGAGTAAGACCTAGTATTAGTCTGTCCGAAATGCTAGGCATACCTAGGCATACTAGTGTCCTTCTTGTAATAAGTATTTTATAATATGTAATAATACCATAAAATATGTAAACCCCACATTGTAATATTAACAGAAATAAAGAATTTTAATTTTAATTTTAATTTAATTGGCCCCATCTCTTCACTGGTCGCTACTAGGTCACTCCCTGGTATGTGAGCTTTATCATTCCTCTTCTTAAAGCTATGTGTGGATCCTGCTTCCACCGCCTCCCTTTCCAGACTATTCCACTTCTTGACCACTCTGTGACTGAAGAAATACTTCCTAACATCCCTGTGACTCATTTGAGTCTTCAACTTCCAAATGTGACCCCTTGTTGTTGTGTCCCACCTCTGAAACATCCTGTCCCTGTCCACCTTGTCGATTTCTCTCAATATTTTATATGCTGTTAGCATGTCCCCTGTTACGGTTTTTTCTGCGTAACGTAAATAAAAGTCCTGGTACCTAAGGATAAACAACCTGTCTAGTCCAAGAACATTTAAATTACTCCACAAAAACCAACCTAGGGCCAACTTGTACCTTCACATTAAGTGTGGAGTCAATAGTTTTTAGCAGGAAGGGCACAAATATAATATATTAATAATAAATTAGCATAAACAGCATACCACTTACTCTACTACATACAAAAATCGCCACACTCCAGTCAAACGTTATATGTACTCTCCAAAACACAGACCCTTGCACACACTAGGGTCTTAAAGGAAAATCGTGAGAGCATAACAACGACTATAACCAATGGCCTAGACTTGGCCAAAAATACCACCCACATACCTACACCAAACCATGACGACTTGTTCCAGCCGCCCCTGTTCTCGCTGTTCTCGTACTAATAAAAACATCTCTCCTGCTCCTGTCCTGTCCTAGCTACTCTTCAGGACTAATGCACGTCCGGTTACAGAATTAATCCCGTAATCTGACATTATATATGGAGCCATTTTTTATACATATTTTCAACAACACACTACATAATATCCCTCCTGTCCTCCAGTGTCGTCAGGTCAATTTCCTTTAACCTCTCCTTGTAGGACATATCAATTAACTCCGGGACTAGTCTCAAAGCAAACTTCTGCACTTTCTCTAATTTCTTAACGTGCTTGACCAGGTGTGAGTTCCAAACTGGTGCTGCATACTCTAATATGGGCCTGATGTACACGGTGTACTAAGTCCTGAACGACTCCTTAGTGAGATGTCAGAATGCTATTCTTAGGTTTGCTAGTCGCCCATATGCTGCAGCAGTTATTTGGTTGATGTGCGCCTCAGATGTGTTCGGTGTTATGCTCACCCCAAGATCCTTTTCCTCGAGTGAAGTTTGTAGCCTTTAGCTCCCTAGACTGTATTCTGTCTGCGGTCTTCTTTGCCCTTCCCGATCTTCATGACTTTGCACTTGGCGGGGTTGAATTCCAGGAACCAGTTGCTAGTCCAGATTCCTTTGTAGTCCTGCCTGGTCCTCCTCCGATTGAATTATCCTCATTAACTTCACATTGTCTGCAAGCAGAGACACTTCTGAGTCTATTCCTTCTGTTATGTCATTTACATATACCAGAAACCGTACTGGTCCTAGGTCCTGGAACCCCGCTTGTCACAGGCGCCCACTCTGACACCATGTCATGTACCATGACTCGCTGATGCCTTCCTGTCAGATATTCTCTGATCCATTGCAGTGTCTTCCCTATTATACCTGCCTGGTCCTCCAGTTTTTGCACTAATCTCTTGTGTGGAACTGTATCAAAAGCCTTTTTACAGTCCAAGAAAATGCAATCTACCCACCCCTCTCTTGTTTTATTACTATCACCTCACCAGCAAAATGTGATCAGTCATGAGGGTCTCTTCACAAAGTTCAATTTCATTTACAAAAACATACAATGGGAACAAGTCAATCATGTCCTAAATGAAACAAGCTGGGAAGATATCCTGAACAACACGGATCCGAACATTTGCCTAGAAAAAATGAACTCTGTGGTTCTTGAGATCTGCTCAAGACACATTCTATTAAGAAAAAGAAAGAGAAGATGTAAACTAGAAAGAGAGAGATGCTCCCTATACAGATGAAGGCAAAGATTCACAGAGCTGCTGATAGTAAGTAAGTAAGTAAGTAAGTTTATTCAGGTATACACAAATACATTTACATACATTATCATACATAGCAGCATATGTGTAGAGAACCTAGGATAACTCAAAAAAGTCAGACAGAGTGACTTATTTCCATTGGGGTCCAGTATATCTAATATACGAAGGGAGGCACTGGTTAATGAAATTGCAAATATCGAACTTAAGCTGAAGGAATCTTACAGGAGACAAGAATCGCAGGAAGAACTAAAAGCCACAGAGGAAATTGAAAAAACAAAATACTTCTTCTCTTATGCCAGATCTAAGGAAAAAACAACATCCAGTATTGGGCTCCTGCTTAGGCGAGATGGGACATACACAGATGACAGCCAAGAAATAAGTGAGATACTAAAGTCCCAATACGACTCAGTGTTCAGCGATCCACTGCCCAGACTAAGGGTCGACAATCCAAATGAATTCTTTATGAACGAGACCCAAAATTTGGTCATCTCAAAAATCTCGGATATCATCCTAACTCCACAAGACTTTGAAAAGGCAATAAATGATATGCCCATGAACTCTGCCCCAGGCCCAGACTCATGGAACTCCATGTTCATCAAGAATTGCAAGAAGCCCCTGTCGTGTGTCTTCAGCATTCTGTGGAGAGGGAGTATGGACACAGGAGTCATCCCACACTCACTAAAAACAACAGACATAGCCCAACTCAACAAAGGCGGCAGTAAAACAATTGCAAAGAACTACAGACTGACAGCACTAACATACCACATCATAAAAATCTTTGAGAGGGTTCTAAGAAGAAAGATCGCCAACCACCTAGATACCCATCAGTTACACAACCCAGGGCAACACGGGTTTAGAGCAGGTTGCTCCTGCTTGTCCCAGCTACTGGACCACTATGACAAGGTCCTGGATGCTGTAGAGGATAAACAAAATACAGATGTAGTATACACAGACTTTGCAAAAGCTTTCGACAAGTGTGACCATGGTATAATAGCGCACAAAATGCGTGATAAAGTAATAACAGGAAAAGTTGGTAGATGGATCTATAACTTCCTGACAAATAGAACACAAAGAGTAATAGTAAACAGAGTAAAGTCTAAGGCAGCTACGGTGAAAAGCTCTGTTCCACAAGGCACAGTACTTGCTCCCATTCTATTCCTCATCCTCATATCTGACATAGAGATGTTTACCTGGAGTTTACCTGGAGAGGGTTTCCGGAGTCAACGCCCCCGCGGATCGGTCTGAGACCAGGCCTCATGGTGGATCAGGGTCTGATCAACCAGGCTGTTACTGCTGGCCGCACGCAAACTGACGTACGAATCACAGCCCGGTTGGTCAGGTACTGACTTTATGTGCCTATCCAGTCCTTCTTGAAAACAGCCAGAGGTCTATTGGTAATTCCCCTTATGTATGCTGGGAGGCAGTTGAACAGTCTTGGGCCCCGGACACTTATTGTGTTGTCTCTCAATGTACTCGTGGCGCCCCTGCTTTTCATTGGGGGAATGTTGCATCTCCTACCGAGTCTTTAGATTTCATAGGGAGTGATTTTCGTGTGCAGATTTGGTACCAATCCCTCCAGGACCTTCCAAGTGTATATTATCATGTGTCTCTCTCGCCTTCGTTCCAGGGAATACAGATCATGGACCTTCAACCGTTCCCAGTAATTTAGGGGCCTTATCGTACTTATGTGTGTTGTGAAAGTTCTTTGTACACTCTCTAGGTCAGCAGTGTCGCCAGCCTTGAAGGGGGCCGTTAGTGTACAGCAGTATTCCAGCCTAGAGAGAACAAGCGATTTGAAGAGAATCATGGGCTTGGCATCCCTAGTATTGAAGGTTCTCATTATCCATCCTATCATTTTCCTAGCAGATGTGATAGATACATTGTTGTGGTCTTTGAAGGCGAGATCCTCAGACATTATCACTCCCAGGTCCTTCACATTACTTTTTCGCTCTAGTGTATGGTTAAAATTTGTCGTATACCCTGATACATTTTTAATTTCCTCAAGTTTTCCATATCTGAGTAGTTGAAATTTCTCTTCATTGAACTTCATATTGTTTTGAGAGGCCCATTTGAAGATTTGGTTTATGTCCGCTTGGAGTCTTGCAGTGTCTTCGATGGAGGTCACTGTCATGGCAATCCGGGTGTCATCAGCAAAGGAAGATACGGAGTTATAACTTACATCTCTATGTCAGATATGAGGATGAGGAATAGAATGGGAGCAAGTACTGTGCCTTGTGGAACAGAGCTTTTCACCGTAGCTGCCTCAGACTTTACTCTGTTTACTATTACTCTTTGTGTTCTATTTGTCAGGAAGTTACAGATCCATCTACCAACTTTTCCTGTTATTACTTTATCACGCATTTTGTGCGCTATTACACCATGGTCACACTTGTCGAAAGCTTTTGCAAAGTCTGTGTATTCTACATCTGTATTTTGTTTATCCTCTGCAGCATCCAGGACCTTGTCATAGTGGTCTAATAGCTGGGACAGGCAGGAGCGATGTGCTCTAAACCCGTGTTGCCCTGGGTTGTGTAATTGATGGGTATCTAGGTGGTTGGCGATCTTGCTTCTTAGAACCCTCTCAAAGATTTTTATGATGTGGGATGTTTGTGCTATCGGTCTGTAGTTCTTTGCAATTGCTTCACTGCCACCTTTGTGGCGTGGGGCTATGTCTGTTGTTTTTGTGTGTGTGGGATGACTCCTGTGTCCATGCTCCCTCTCCATAGAATGCTGAAGGCACGTGACAAGGGCTTATTGCAATTCGTGATGAACACGGAGTTCCATGAGTCTGGACCTGGTGCAGAGTGCATGGGCATGTCATTTATTGCCTTTTCAAAGTCTTGTGGAGTTAGGATAGCTCCGTGTCTTCTTTTGTGGATGACACCCGTATTGCCATGGCAGTGACCTCCATCGAAGACACCGCAAGACTCCAGGCAGACATCAATCAAATCTTCAAATGGGCCATTCAAAACAATATGAAGTTCATTGAAGAGAAATTGCAATTACTCAGATATGGAAAACTTGAGAAAATTATAACTGCATCAGGGTATACAACAAATTCTAACCATGCAATAGAGAGAAAAATAATGTGAAAGACCTGGGAGTGATAATGTCAGAGGATATTACAACCTCAGGTTCTAAGGCCTGTTATCCTGAGTGTAAAAGGGAGCTTGGAGCAAAGAAACAAAGTAGATAAATGCTTTGAATTGTATTTCCTTCACCAAGCAATTATGAATATATATGAGTTTTGTATTTTCCTTCACCAAGTAAATTATAAGGCTTTATACAAGTATGTACACTATATACGGAGAGAGTAGTATTAGTGGACGCCACGGTAGTCAAGGCAGAACAACAGCCAATAGACAGAGACAACCGTACAACAACCAGCTCAGGGAGGGAATGGCAATGGCAAACATGCAAGTGGAATCCATATCACCTTTCCCATTGCCAGACCCGTACTATGATTGGCTGAACCCCGTTGCTGATTTGGTGATGGGGCCCCGATCACCAAACCCTTAACAAGGTGGTTCGCTGGTTGGTGAGGGAGCCTATGTGGGTGTGTTAACATGCTCTGAATAAGGGAACGTAATCTTTGCATGCAACACCCCCACCCCAAGGGGGCTTAGGACTAGGCTTACACCTCACATGGATAGAGTGCCACCATGGCACATTACAATAATGGGACCACCTTTCCCCTCAACCAACCCACTCATTAGATAAAGCTAAACTTTTCTTGAGACATAAAGTCCGGCTTTAAACTTAAGAGTGAGACAGCAGACGGTAGGGCTAACGTAGGTCCAAGATGCTTGGGGTCGGTAGCAGAATATCCCCTCACTAAAAAAAAAAACCCACTTAGTGAAAAAAAAAGAGCTGGCTCTACCCAAAGTCCGTAAAATATCCTAACTAATTACATTAAATTCTAGATAACACATCCGCCAGCGTATTGTCTTTTCCAGGAATGTGTTTTATATACAATGAATAAGGTTGCAGTCTGAGGCTCCAACGCATGAGTCTTGTGTGTTGTGATTTTTCATGGATTGGAGGTACACCAGAGGATTGTGGTCACTGTAGATGGTGACCACCTGTGAGAACTGGCCCACGTAGATGTCTAAGTGCTATAATGCCAATATCAGAGCCAGGGCCTCCTGCTCTATAGTGGAGTAGGCCCTCTGGTGTGGTGCATACTTAGATGAGAAGTATGCCACAGGCTGCAACCTATCGTCCCCAGATTGCAGAAGCACTATCCCCACCCCAAACTCACAAGCATCTATGTATCTGTAAAGAGAAGGGTTTTGAAAAGTCTGGAGACAAAAGAATGGGTGCAGTACAAAGTAATCTCTTTGCTTTCGTAAAAGCATTTTGACATTCTGGGGTCCAATTAAAGGGAATTTTGTGACTGGTAAGTGAGGTTAGAGGTGCAACAATATCT
>WNWK01041859.1:0-16252 GCA_009830355.1 Cherax destructor | reverse complement strand
CAACACCAGCTCACTCCAGCCACCATTGTTCTCAGCAAGAGGATTGTGGGAAAACAACAGTCTCTCTAAGCTCCTCCCCCTCAAAACATAAACACATCACTTTGCAAATCCTCTCAACATATCTTATGTTATTACAATGAGACATGCAACTATTAATTAATTAGTTAATAAAATGTGTACATTATTTATATAACTTATTATATTGAGAAAATCAGTTTAATCAGCTCTTAAGGTTTTAAGGCTGGCCAAGCTTTTAAACTCAACCCAAGCACTACTTCTGATTAATTCAATATAATTAGGTATTCATGTTATTTAATTACAACAATACATGCTGGGTTCCAATAGCCCCCATAACAAGTCCATAATACCCCATAACAAAAACAATATCTTTGTGCTTGCTAGAGATACAACGTAACCAAAGTTGGATACGAAGAACTAGGGGGTGAGGTGTATCAATTTTACGGATAGCCTGTAAAGCACTAAGGGAGTCTGAAACGACCACAAATGGTGACACAGGCATAGATGCAATACGGATAAGTGCCACAAGAATGGCATACAATTCAGCCATAAATATGCTAGCCTAGGGTAATAGATGCCCTCGCACGATGCTGTCCGGGAAGACTGCTGCGAATCCAACACCGTCAGATGACTTTGAAGCATCAGTGTATACTGTGATGGCATGGGAATGAGAACGGAAGTAGCCTAGAAAAAAAGAGCGAGAAGCCTCCATAGTTAGTTGGGCTTTCGCACAAGGTAGAGGAATAGAACAGACACGGACAGCAGGAACTTCCCAAGGGGGTAGGGGAAAGGGAGATGTCACATGAACGTATAAAGGTGGTAGCTGAAGGGAAGACAAGAGTGAATGTAGATGAAGAGAAAAGGGACGAAGTAAACAGGGGTGACGGACAAATAAAGAGCGCCTACTAACATCTGTGACAATCCTAGACATGGAAGGATTGCGGAGGTCATGAGAGCGAACATAATAGCGAATGCAATGTGCATCACGACGATCGGACAAGGATGGAATGTTCGCTTCTACATAGAGGCTCTCAACCGGGAAGAACGAAATGCACCAAGGCATAAACGCAATCCCTGGTGATGTATGGGATTAAGGCTAGAAAGAGTAGCAGGGGAGGCCTCCGAATATATCTGGTCACCGTAATTGAGTTTCGATAAAATTAGGGCTGAATGCAGGCGGAGGAGAGTGCTATGATCAGCCCCCCACGAAAGATGTGCGAGGGCTTTTAGGAGGTTCAGCCGGCTATGACAAGTTGCCTTCAGAGAGGTAATGTGAGGTTTCCAGGACAATCGATGGTCAAACAGAAGGCCGAGAAACCTGACTGTATCACGTTCTGGGATAAGTGAGCTGTATAGGTACAATGGATGATCAAAGACCACTGAATGTCTAGTAAACGTAATTTGATGAGTTTTGCTACTAGAAAATTTAAACCCGTGAGAGGTGGCCCAATCAGAAACCCGGTTGATGGCATGCTGGAGGGAAACTGCAATGAGGTGACAGTCAGCACCTGCACAAGCTATAGCAAAGTCATCCACATAAAGCGATGACCAAATGTTGGATGGGAGAACAGATGCCAGATTATTTATAGCAAGGAGAAAGAGTGTTGTGCTCAGAACACAACCCTGGGGGACACCTTCAGCTTGGACAAAGTCCGGGGAAAGCTCATTACTAACCCAGACATGGAAATGTCTTTCAGTTAAGAAAGCCTTAAGGAAAAATGGTAGATTGCCTCAAAGGCCTAAGGAGTGGGCCTGAGTGAAGATATTATACTTCCAAGTTATGTCATAAGCCTTCTCAAGATCGAAAAAGATGGTGATAACCGAGTGGTTATTGGCAAAGGAATTACGAATATACGTATCCAAGCGCAGTAAGGGGTCAATGGCAGAACAGCCCTTACGAAAGCCATATTGACTAGTGGAGAGACTACTGTGCGTCTCTAAATACCACATCAAACGTCTATTAACTAGACGTTCCATCACCTTGCAAACTGCACTTGTAAGAGTGATGGGATGGTAGTGGGAGGTGTCATGTCCCCTAGTACCCGGTTTGCGAAAAGGGAGAACAATAGCAGACTTCCACAGTTGGGGAATAACTCCTTGCAACCATATAAGATTAAAGAGTCATAAGAGGACAGTAAGAGCAGACTGATGTAAATGCTGTAGCATACGAATATGTATGCCGTCTGGCCCAGCTGCCGATGATCGGCAAGTAGAATGTTGCCTCCAGTTCTTGAAGGGTAAAAGGCACATTACAGTGGTCCCTTGGTTTTCCTGCATCTCCAAACTCGAACATTTATGTAAGTGTATTTTCATAAGTGCTGTTGCAAGTGTATTTTTGGGGGTCTGAAATAGACTAACCTACATGACATTATTTCTTAAGGAAGTAAATTCGTTCGGTAATGGCACTTGAGCAGTATTCTGGAACGAATTTTTGGCGAAAACCGAGGGACCACTGTATAAGATTCCTCTCTGAGAGAAGAAAAATCTAAGGGCTTTAACTCGCTGGCAGACTTAAAGAAAGGAACGAGGGCATAGATGAAGCCCCTGAGAAATGCGGACCAGATGATTACCAATTTCAGTGGCAACGGCAAGAGGGTGTGCTATATCGACACCGGCAACCTGAAAAACAGGAGCCGGGTCAGGGGAGAATTTACCACTCAATTTCCGCACTTTCTTCCAGACTGCACTCATTGAAGAAGCCGAAGTGACCGTAGAAATGTAATCCCACCAGCAAGTGCGTTTAGTGTCATATGAAATGGCGAGCAATTGCTCTCTTCTGCTTAAAATCAAGAAGTCTCTCTGTGGTTCTGTTATACTGATACCTGCCCCACGCAGCGCATTTCAAACGTACTGCCCGAGCACAAGCAGGAGACCACCAAGGCACGCACTTCTGAGAATGCTTGCCCGAGGTTTGGGGGATAGAATATGAAGCTGCCGTGAAGACGGAGGACGAAAAGATATGTAAAACCTCATCAATGGAGGACAAGGAAGGAACTTCAAGAAAGGCAGTAAGATGTGCGTAAAGGTCCCATTTCGCCCGGTCAAATTGCCAGCGTGGGATTTTTTGCCGGACTTATGAGAAGAGGGGCGCTGAGGTTTAGGTGGTGAACAAGGGCGTGTAGACACAGAACTGTGCGAGTGAGTACAGGAAGGGGTGTGGACAGTATGGGATGCCGAGGTAGGGACCTCGGAGCCAAGAACAGCAAAAGGATTCGAAACAGGGGTAACTGAGGATGGGGCGACCACAGAGGAAGCCGGGAAAGTTGAGACCCCAGAAGTGGGGCGACGTTTAGTAATGCGAGAATAGGAAATACAGGGAAGTCTCCCTTGAAGGCACAGATGAGAGACGGCCATAGCATATGAGAAACCTTCCGCCTCTTTGAGACAACGGATTTCCCGCTCATTCAGGTAAACCTGACAACGGCGAGAGTACGATGGATGCGCCTCATGACAGTTAAGGCAAGAGGGAGGTAGATTACAAGAAGGACTGGCATGGTCGTCGGCACCACAGACTGGGCATTCGGCCATGGACCTGAAATATTTCGCTGGATGACCAAAACGCCAGTAGTTTCTACACTGTTGCAGTGTAGTGGTCACCTTTCGAACTTGTAAACGGTGATCTGCAATGTAGACCGAGGGTGGAAGTTTTCGGCAGTCAAATGTTAAACGAGCTATATTGCAAGGATAACGTCTTCGCTTATTGGCAGGGAGGACAAAAGTGTCAACTTTAAGGATAGGGAGTTCTTGGAGCTCAAGTGCTCCAAAATGTCATCACCACATGTCTGGAAATTCCGTTGGACAATGGTGTGGGGTAAAAATGACTGTACCACTACAAGAATTGAGTGAATGATGTTTGTCAATAGTGATAGGAATAGTATCTATTGTCGTAAGGAGAGAAAGATCGCGAGCTTGGCCAGCATTCTGGACCGTGATGATGCAAGTGCCGCTCTTGAGAGCGTGAAATAAGATATCTTTACCAACATGGCATAGCAGAGCCTTACCAATACTATGATCTGAAAGATAGGTATTAGAAGTCGGTCGTAGAGTAAAAAACTTTGTCCATTGTATAGTGTGAAACAAAGTGTTTTAGGGGAGTGCGTGACGAGCTGGTCATTTCTGAGATGAATGAGAAGGAAGTGTCAAATATTCATGTAAGGGACTTGGTCGTTTGAATGTGGGACCAGAAGTGGTCCGACGTGTAACGGGCGAGCAATCCGAAGTGCCGCACCGTAGAGGGAGAAGCTGGAATCAAGGTCAGAGAAGAGCGATGGTCAGACATGTCAAAAGGGCAGGTCGGAACCCCGGTACCTGGAGCAGGTGACGAACCGGCACCAGCAAGAGGTACAAGGGTATTGGAGGTGTCCGAAGAGTTGTCCATTAACGAGGTAGGGTCAGAACTAGGTGCGGTATCAGGAAGGGGCCCGGGGGTAGTGGGTTCATGGATTGGGTCAGCCATGGTTAGGTTACTTCTTTCTTTTTATTTTTAAGAAAAAAAAAAAGAAAGAAAATAAAATAAAAATAAAAAAAAGAATAAAAAAAGGGGGGAACGTAGAGGAATAGCTCCTAGGAGGAATGAAATGAAAGGGGCATAAATCCCCCTCCACACCCAAGAGGACCTCAACACCGCAAGTAGTGCAGATGCTGCATGGAACCCGTGCCATACCCTACCCTTCATGCCAGTAAACCAGCAATCCGGGATAGCAACCTCACATCCACTGAGCCACCTCGGCGGACAAAAGAGAGGGCAGCCGGATATCTGCCACAAAGCATACCGTCTTCGGCCACCACCCCCGGAATCCGAAAGGTGGCCTCCAGAGATACACCTGTCGCCCGGAAGATACCTAAGGCCACCCCCCGGGAGACCGGAGAGGGATCGGGACAACCCCAGACGATCCAGATTCCACGGCAAACTACACCATCGCCAAGGACCTCAACTAGAATGCCTGTGGAGAGAAGCTCCCAGGGTAAAAGGTAAAAAAGGGAGGATAGAGGAGATGGGATAGGGGAGGGGGATTGGGGGGTAATTAGGTTCGGTCTGAGGAAGAAGACCAAAAGGTCTAATTCCTCAGACCAAGAGCCTCTTCACCCCGCCAAGGAGCCCCCTTGAAGAGGAATAATGATGTTAAATGTTCATTTATCCATTTCAATAGTGCTTTATATTTATTTCTCATTGTTTTGAGGACAACACAATAAGTGTCAGGGGCCCAAGATTGTTCAACTGCCTCCCAGCATACATCAGGGATTACCAACAAACCCTGGCTGTCTTCAAGCAGGCACTGGACAGGCACCTAAAGTCGGTATCTGACCAGCCAGGCTGTGGTTCGTATGTTGGACTGCGTGCAGCCAGCAGTAACAGCCTGGTTGATCAGGCTCTGGTCCAACAGGAGGCCTGGTCACAGACCGGCTCTGGGGTGTTGACCCCTGGAATTCTCTCCAGGTAGACTCCAGGTATGTAAAACTATAGTTATTCTCTATATAATGTATTTTTGTTAATACTTTTGGGTGTCTGGAACGGATTAATTGGATTTACATTATTTCTCATAGGGAAATATAGCTTCAGTTTTCGTCAAATTTGGTTTTCGTCAGACTTTCTGGAATGAAATAAAGATGAAAACTGAGGTTCCACTGTACAATGAAATCCATGAGGGTCTCATTCTGTAGGAACCTACAAGGATCATACACATACTGTAGATCCCACAAGGTAACCCTTGTGTGTTCTACAACAAAGTGCTAAACCGACACACACCCTTGAAGGGACCTCACACTCAAAAAGACCTACCAAAGCCTATTACTATTATATTCACAGATAAGCGCTAAACCCATAAGAGGTCATACACTGCTTAGATAATGACGAGGCAACCAGTCAATCACAGAAGAGACTCTAGTTCCCCAAATAAAGAGCCCATCAATGGCATCAACCCCCAAAATTTTTAAAGGTTCCTAACCCTAAGTGAAACCAGGACCAAAAAAAATTTTTTAAAAAACAATTTTTTAACAAAACATTTTAAGCAAATTTAATATTTAAACAATAATCAAACCACCCCACACACCACTCACGCACACAGCGGTGGGAAGGAAAATTAAAAAAAAACAAAAGGGCCATGTATATATATATATATATATATATATATATTATATAATATATATACATTCCCCTTTTACTTTTTTTTTATTCCCAAATTTTTTTTAAAAAAATTTTTAAAAAAATTTTAAAAGCCCGCCCCCCAAAAACCCAAAAAGATTTAAAAAAAATTTTTCAAAAAAGGGGGATTTAAACCCTAAAACCTAATTAAAATTTAATAAAATATTAATATAATTATATATATATATATATATATATATACGTATATACTCAATGGTACCCGATTGATGGTCCCCAACCCCCTTTTTTAAGTTTTTTTTTTAAATTTTGTAAGTTTTTGGGGGCAAGACTGCTATTTTACATCATTTCTTTAAAAAATTTTTTTGGATGAACAGCATTTTGGGGAAGAAAAAATATCGGGCGGGTACCACTGTATATAAAACAGTTTTCCCCTTTAAAAATTTTTTTTTTGGAGAATTGGGTTTTCCATTAAAAAATTTATCTATAAGGAAAATTTAAAAAGGTGCCAACCCCAAAATCCTTTTAAAAAACTTTAAAAAAAAATTTAAAAAAGGGTTTTGGGCCCCTTTCCGAATCCACGTGTTTTTATATATATATATATATATATATATATATACACACACCCCGTATATTTTTATTAAAAATGTTAGTTCACTCTAAAAAAAAGGCCTTTTTTGTCAGAAATAAATCATGATACTAAAAAATAAAAAAAATTAATAATAATAAAAAAATGAAAATAATAACAATAGACCCAAAAATAATAAAATTTATCATTTTAAAAATATTATTTTTTTTATTTTTTTATTTTATTTTAACACAAACATAATTTTGCTATTGAAAAAAATGAAATAATTTTGAATTTTTTCACATACAAAAAACGGATCATAGCATTCAGGGCAGCACAACTTACATTAACATCTCTGACAGTTCTCACTCTCCCATAAAACTCATTTATATTTCACAACCCCCATTAGATTTTTTTATTGCATAAATGCTAAGTTACTTTCATGCACCCCAACACAACATACGTATACATACACACTGTGTTAATATACATGAACTTAAACACCACAGGGGGAAGAAAATGTTGTTTAAACATACGGGGAGCAACCCGAGCCATTTGATGTACATTGCCTAAAAAGCAAAAAAAAAAAGATATTCAGGGCATTCTGTAGTATGAAAATAAAAAGTCATATTAATGAACCTAAAGCAATGGTTCTAAACCAGTGGGTCGGGACCCTATGTTAAACTCTATTTTCCCTAAAAATCTGCTAAGATTTAATTTTTTTGAGTAAATAAGTAAGTTTATTCAGGTATACACAAATACAGTTACATAGATTATCATACATAGCAGCAAATGTGTAGAGAACCTGGGATAACCCAAAAAAATCAGACAAAGTGACTTATTTCCATTGTAATAGTTCTTTGTTATTATGTATTTCAGAAGTAATCTTTTTGTAATACAGGCACCCCCACATAACGACCAAGCATTCCACAACTAGGTAGTTATAAATTTGGGTCGATAACAAAAACTCCCTTACTGATATTTAAAGCATACGGTACTGGTAGTGGGTTTGTGTCAACCATCTTTAGATATTTTTTTAATGTCGCCTTTGAACCATTCATAACTTTTTTGTTCAGTGGACCCCGGAGTTTAGTCATGGGTTGAAATTTTTCGGAGTTAGTAACTTTTCGTAAAAATATTGGTTGGGAGATCGAAACCCGCCGGGGCGATCGTTTCGCCCCGGACGCGTATGCCTGGCCCGGGGGCCCGACACTCCATTAGAGTCAGTGTGCCATTGTTTACCAGCAAATAACGGTCACCCAGGTTTATGATACATTTCGTCATTATTCTATTTTTTTTATTTTGCAACTGCTAAATAATCCACCAGGGGCCCCAAAAGGCCCCTATTGCCAGCCCTGTGGTAAAGAAGGTCAGAAACACGGTGAACGAAAAAAGAGATCACTGCAAAATATGAAAGGGAGTACAGGGCCCGGGGCTGTCCAGGCTTTTGGCGCCTATACAACCATCGCCCCATCAGGGCCCAAAGGGGAAATGAAATCAAGGGTTTTTTAAAGGTGCAAGTATGGTCACAAAACAGAGATCACAAATACTGGAAGATGTGGAGATTTTGTTGTTGGTGTGGATCACCGAAAAGAATTAGCAGGAGATAGTGTTACGCAGGTGATAATATCTGATGCTTTGACAAACCCTCGGACACTGAATTGACCTTAAAAGAGTTTTGGAAAGATCACTTCAATATCCTCCATTGCATAAACCAAAAGGGAAGGCTTGGGGGGAAATGACCTCCCGGACTTTGAACTCAGCTTGGAAAAAAAAATTTGGGCCCGACTGTGTTCCAGAGGGAAGAAAGGGTTTGGGGCTGACCCTGGACCTAGGCCTGTTGTGGAAAAAAAATTTGGGACTGGGGGAAATCCATGGGGTTGGAGGTTAGTAGCGAGGATGAGGAAGAGTTGGTGGAGGACCCAATGAAGAGCTAACCACTGCAGATCTGCAAGAGCTTTTCTGCAACAGCAACAGACCACAGCTCGGGGTTGCCGAGGAGGAGGGAAAACAGGGGGAAGACAGTGCCTTTTCAAAGATTAAGGGATTTGTGCCAAGGGACTGAGTTCAAAGATTTATGGATGATTTTCACCCTGACAAAGCTGTTGCAGGCCGTGTTGGCAACATGTACAATGACAAGGGGGGGCCCCATTTCAGGCAATTTTTAAAGAAATGCCAGATACAGGCCCTGGACTTTTTTTTGTGAGAAAAACCCAGTGACTCTAAAAAGCTGGTCCTAGTGGCTTTAAAAAAACAAAAAAGGGGAAGAAACCCCCGGGCAAAGGACTTGGTACTTGAGGTCTTTATGGAAGGTTTCCCCTTCCAAACAATAAAAACTTCCATCGTCCCCCCTCCCCCCGTCTTCCAAAATCAAAACTCTTCAATAAAGGTAAGTGTCATTATTTTCTTTTTTTTTTCTTCATGTCCATTGTTTTCTGTGTAATTAAGTGTATATTTGATGAAAAAAAATATTTTATTTTAATACTTTTGGGTGTCGGGAAACGGATTAATTAATTTCCATTATTTCTTTTTCAATGTTTTTTTAAATGTTTATACAGTAGTGTACTGTATATGTACATGATGTACTGTAAAAGTATACTGACTGGCGGGATAACTGGTCGAATTGTATGGTTGTTAAACAGGTAGGTCATTAAGTGGGGGAGGTCTGTAGTTCTTCATTTGTGTATTTGCAGATTTAAACATTTTCATAATATTTTTTTTGTTATGTTTTTTTCCATTTAACAGAGCCTATAATTACAGCTATCATGTGGGAGAATTTCTGCAATGTCTTATGAGAATACAAAAAAGAGTCCCATTTGAAAAGGTTGAAAACCATTGACCTAATACACTTTAAAATCAACACAGAGCAAAAAAAAAGCATTTTTTTAAAAGCCCTGAAGCTGCTTTTTGAGACATATTTGAGTTTGTTTCTGTGTAGGCTGTTCTGCATGAATTACATATACAAAAATATCTATATTACAAAAAAATTTTGGGGGTTACCTGACATGTCTTATTACCTTTCAAAAAAAAAAACCTTTTTTCTTCTCTCAGAATTCCAGTTGATTCAAGATTTGAATTATACACTAATTTCAGAAAGAAATTTATTTAATACTGAAAATATGATACATTGGGGGAGAAGACAGACTTGTAAATAAAGTTAGGAACCTTAACCTAACCTTGTAAAACCCTGTGTAGGAGAGAGAGAGAGAGAGAGAGAGAGAGAGAGAGAGAGAGAGAGAGAGAAAAGAAAAAAAGCGGCTAAATCAGCTGAAGCTCTCTGAAATTATTAAAATATTTTGTAACATTCTACTTCTAACAACAGTATATGGTAATAAAACTTCTTTTCAGACTAATTAATATGGAATAGAAGAAAAAACTGTACACACCGCTGCTGTCCCTACTACAACAACTATCCCAAAAAATACATAAAAACAATGGGGGTCAGTAGGCCTTTTGTAATCCCCCCTAGGTTTTAAAAAACGGCGTTCAGCAAGCATTGTTATTTTCCACAACAGTGAATGAACGCCTAGTCAGTTTCAGAGCAGTGTAATGAACTAGTTAGTTCCACAACAGTGTAATGAACTCCTAGGTAGTTCCACAAGTGTAAGAACACATAGTTCCACAAGTGAATGAACCCTAGTTAGTTCCACAAGTGTAATGAATGCCTAGTTAGTGCCACAGCCCTGTAATGAATGCCTAGTTAATTCCACAAGTGTAATGAATGCCTAGTTAATTCCACAAGGTAATGAACACCTAGTCAGGTTCCTGTAATGAATGCCTAGTTAGTTCCAAAGTGTAATGAATGCCCAGTCAGTTCCACAAGTGTAATGAATGCCTAGTCAGTTCCACAGCAGTGTAATGAAACCTAGTCAGTTCCACAACAGTGAAATGAATTGCAGTTCCACAGCAGTGTAATGAACGCCTAGTCGTTCCACAGCAGTGTAATGAATGCCTAGTTGTTAAAGTGTAATGAACGCCTAGTGTTCCCGCAGTGTAATGAACCCTGGTCAGTTCCCCAGCAGTGTAATGAACGCCTAGTCAGAGGGGAGATAACCACAACTATGGCACCTGCCTTTCTTATCCTATCTCATCAGCTGTGATTAAACCTGCAATCTTAGGGGTAATATTAATATTACCGTGAAAAGGGTTATCAAGTTGCTTTCCTATATACACCCGAATATGGAACTGAAATAACATATAAAATTCATACAGCTGTGTGAGTCTTTTTAACCAAATATATAAAAATCAAACAAATGTTCATGATTTACAGGCCTACTTAGGGTCTAAAAATACAACATTGGAAGACAAAATATATATATACGAAAATATAACCAAAAAAAAGGAATATTAAATAGGCCTTTTGTAAAAACCTGATGGAGAGGTAATAATGGGCAGGTGGGGGCTGTAGGCTGACACCCCAGCCCTCTCACACCCATGGGGAAGACACACCCATGTGAGACACGCCCATGAGGTGAGACACACCCATGGGGAAGACACCCGTGGGGGGAAAACTAAGGGGGAAACATGCCCATGGGCGGTGGTAATAGGGAAAACCCACAGGGTGGAAAAGGGAATACACACTCATGGGGTGAAAGGGCAAGGACACACCCATGGAAGACATGGAGGACAAGACACACCCATGGAAGACATGGAGGACATGCATCACAAAAATCATTTATCCCAAGCAGTGTGAACAAGGGGGAAAATGTCCCCGTGGTGAACCCACATTTTTTGGGGCCCCGGGAACTGTTATGGGGTCAACATGGCAACCAGCAACGGGTAGGCCAACATCATACTTTAATATTTTAACTATTATTTTGTATTGAATTACTATATTATTATTATTTAAAAAAAAAATTTCATACAGTAGATCCAAAATTTTTTAAACAATGTGGACTAAAGTGGCCCGGGGTCCCTCTGGGATTAGGGACCCTCAACCATTTCTTTCAAAGTAGATGTGCCTCTGGTCACGCACCAACACCTGATAAATCAGACTATCCACAAGCGGAACATGGGGGAGGAAGAACCTCAGAACCACGTAGTACTGTACATGTAAACTGTAAGTAATGCAGTAACAGCACTGTCCAGTATTCCCGAGGCTCTTAGATCCTCGAGGGCAATTTCTACTGGGAACGTTTATATTGCCATCTACCAACCCTTACCTGGACGGACGGGTCATCAAGATGGACTATCAAAACAAATTATAGGAAATAAATAAACGGTAAACCCCTAGGGGTGTCAACAACAGCACTGTACACTGAAGAATTATGGTATGGAGTCACAGCGCTTTCCAAAAAAGAACACAACTCGCACTAGACTCCTCCTATTATTATTTTTTTCTGTCTAGCATAAGCCAGTAGATACACAGTGCTCCTCCATTCTTATTATAATGGAGGAAGCACAAAACTCTTATGAGTTATATAATGTCTTGTAGTAAATAGGAGGCAATGAGGTTGGATCCTTAAAAATATATAAAAAGATATATATATATATATATATATATATATATATATATATATATATATATATATATATATATATATATATATATAAAAAACACACACACACACACACACACACACACATATATGTCACTCTTACATGTTTTATACGTGATAGAGACACGTTATCTGGTTGTACTCACCTAGTCTGAGACTTAGGGGAGGGTTCTAGGGAGACAACACCTGGGAGGAGGCTGGGAAGATAGCCATCAACACAGGATACAGCTGGCAGCAACGCTTGGCTATCTGCTTCTAGGCAAGTATATGGGGGACACCTCTTTCATATATTCACAGAGGAGCGATAAATTCATAAGGACCGTGGCTGGAGGGTGGTAATCAGGTCTAATCCAAGGAAAAGAAGATAGCTTCAGGAGACGATAAAAAGTCAAGTATGTCACTGGGGCAGACTCATGAGTGAAGCTCACGGGGCGATTCATGAGTGAAGCTCACTGGAGCTGATTCATGAGTGAAGCTCACTGGAGCTGATTCATGAGTGAAGCTCACTGGAGCTGATTCATGGGTAACTCACTGGGGCTGACTCATGAGTGAAGCCACTGGGGCTGACTCATGAGTGAAGTCACTGGGGCTGACTCATGAGTGAAGCTCCTGGGGCTGATTCATATGAAGCTCCCGGGCTGACTCAGAGTGAAGCTCACTGGGCTGACTCATGAGTGAAGCTCATTGGAGCTGATTCATGGTGAAACTCATTGGGGCTGATTCATGAGTGAAGCTCACTGGGGCTGATTCAGAGTGAAGCTCACTGGAGCTGATTCATGGGGAACTACTGGGGCTGATTTATGAGTGTACTGGGCTGACTCTGAGTGAAGCTCACTGGAGCGCTATGGTGAAGCTACTGGAGCTGATTCATGAGTGTAGCTCACTAAAGCTGATTCATGAGTGAAGCTCACTGGGGCTGATTCATGAGTGAAGCTCACTGGGCACCCGGTGAACTCACTGGAGCTGATTCAGATGAAGCTCACTGGAGCGACTCATGGTGAACTCCCGGGCTGATTCATGGTGGCTACTGGAGCTGACTCATGAGTGAAGCTCACTGGAGCTATGAGTGAAGCTCACTGGAGCTGACTCATGGGAAGCTACTGGAGCTGATTCATGAGTGAAGCTCACTGGAGCTGACTCATGAGGAACTCACTGGGCTGATTCATGAGTGAAGCTCACTGGGCTGACTCATGAGTGAAGCTCCTGGAGCTGACTCAGGTGAAGCTCACTGGGCTGACTCATGAGTGAAGCTCCTGGGCTGACTCATGAGTGAAGTTCACTGGAGCTGACCCGAGTGGCTACTGGGGCTGATTCATTATGAAGCTCACTGGGCACTCAAGTGGCTCACTGGGCGACTAGGTGGCTCACTGGAGCTGACTCATGAGTGAAGCTCACTGGAGCTGACTCATAGTGAACTCACTGGGGCTGACTCATGAGTGAAGCTCACTGGAGCTGACTCATGAGTGAAGCCCCGGGCTGATTCATGAGTGAAGCTCACTGGGCTGACTCATGAGTGAAACTCACTGGAGCTGATTCATGAGTGAAGCTCACTGGAGCACTCATTTAAGCTCACTGGGGCTGACTCATGAGTGGCTCACTGGGGCACCATGGGGCTCCTGGGGCTGATTCATAGTGAACTCACTGGAGCTGATTCATGAGTGAAACTCACTGGAGCAGACTCGGTGGCTCACTGGAGCTGACTCAGAGTGAAGCTCACTGGAGCTGACCAGGTGAGCTCACTGGAGCTGACTCATGAGTGGCTCACTGGGGCTGATTCGAGTGAAACTCACGGAGCTGATTCATGAGTGAATCATGGGGCAGACTCATGAGTGGGTCACTGGAGCGACTCATGGTGAACTCACTGGGGCTGATTCATGAGTGAAGCTCACTGGAGCTGACTCATGAGTGAAGCTCATGGGCTGACTCTGAGTGAAGCTCACTGGAGCTGACTCATGAGTGAAGCTCACCAACTTACAAAATTTTTGTCAACACAAATTAAGTTTCCACCAAGACATGCAATATGTAACTAAAAAGTGGGAAAAATCCCAAAGATGAAAAACTCCATAAAAATGGAAAAATCCATTAAAAAGGAAGACTCCATTAAAAATGGGAAAACTCCCTTAAAAATGGAAGACTCCCTTAAAAGTGGAAGACTCCATTAAAAGTGGAAGACTCCATTAAAAATGGAAGACTCCATTAGAAGTGAAATACTCCATTAAGAAGTGAAATACTCCACTAAAAGTGGAAGACTCCATTAAAGTGGAAGACTCCATTAAGAAGTGAAAACCCCCATTAAAAGTGAAATACTACATTAAGAAGTAAATACTCCCTTAAGAAGTGAAATACTACATTAAAGTGAAATACTCCCCTAAAATGTTACAAGTCCAGCAAATGTTGAGTGTGGGAACAATGGTGAGTTTGAGCAAATAGTGTGACTTAATAGTTTGATAATAGTAGTAGGAAACTGGTTTATGACATACATAAAGAGACTCTTATTAGTACTAAACCCCTGACATGGGTTCATCAACTACAAGATGAAGCCTTATGTAGATTTAAAACTAATGATGATATCCGTACTGTGCATCCTGTAACCATCTCTAGGCTATACATCTAACTGTATGGAAGCTGTCAAGAAACAAGCTGTGGTCTCCAAGGAGAGAACTTGCCTTATACTTCACTTATAATGTGACATTCAAAATTAAGCTGACAGTTTTTAATTTTAAAAAAATGCTTCGGTTTGATATCTTTGCTTTAAATTCGCATTTAGCAGCCTGGGTTTGGCTTGATGTATAAGCCTACTATACAAATTTGCCATTATCTTAGAATATATAAATTTGAACTTATGCATTACAACACTTGAATATAAATAATTTGATTTGAATGTTTTTCCACCCTACAAAGTGAGGGCATCAGGTAAGGCCAGCCCCCACCCCTTAATTCTAAGTTGTGACTTTGATATATCTTAGACAGATTTTGATTAATTTCACGGTGGTGAGGGTGTGGCCTGGGCTTCGCCAACATCTCAATAATGGTGTTAGGCGGCACTACTGAAGGTGAAAACATATCTCTTTTTTACTGAGGTGGCTGCTTTGGAGGGGGGGAGTCGGGCCCTGGGGGGGGTGAGTGACGGTGAAAAGGCGTTGAGATGATTAGTGTCTGACTGGGGGCTCCTCGTTCACCCTGTACCCTCTGCCCTCCACTGTTATCTGGGTGAGGGGCTTCTGTGGGGGCTGGCCATGTCTGTACGTAAACATAAGCAGGGGAAAATTTCTGCCATTTTCAGGGGGTCTCAATGATGGTGTCACCTCCCATGTTCACGGTTTCAATGCTGACGCGGGGAAGGATCTATGCCCCCTGCAGATGGGTGAGGTTATCAGTGGACACCACCACTGCACCGTTCTCCCTGACAGTAACCAGAGCAGGGTGGACGTGCTGCCATCAGTTGAGGGGGGACTGCCGTGAGGTGCGTGGCTTGGGGGGCACTGGTGGTGGTACAGACACAGAGCTGGACCCACCAAAATCCCTGCTGACACGGGGTGCAACAGTCACTGTCCCCCTCTCTTGCCAACATTACCAACCATTCCAGCTTCAATTTCCCCGTCGCTGCTGAGACTACTACGACTGCTGCTGCAACTCTGCTGGTGACCGTTTTTTGAATGTGAGGTGTCTGTTTAGAAGTGACATGGCGAAGCTGAACACTAAAACTACTGATTTTCCTTTCTTCGGGAGAGGGAGGGTGTGCTTGAACCACCACCACACGATCCTCGGCAGAGGGAACGGGGGACCTCAACATCTCCCCCCTGATCTTTCATCACCATCTAGAAGCGAATGGTAGTACGGCCCAAAAGGCGAGGGGGGGCGGGAAGTGAAGGGTCCCCTTTCCCCACTACTCTTTCTGCGCTGTAAGTTGATGCTGTTCCTCGACATCCTGACCCGTTACCCACTGACTCGAGATATCTGTGACTGAAATTTGGGGCCGCTAATTTCTGTGAGATATAGGCCTCCTTCAGGATCTGCCACTCGGGGGTACAGCCTCGGCTAAACTCCCCTCACTGTATCTTCTGAAGA
>WNWK01041858.1:0-16253 GCA_009830355.1 Cherax destructor | reverse complement strand
GGTCCTGACTAGGTTGTGCTACTAGGTCGATGCAGTCCCTCCTTCCTTAAGTGAATGTAACCTGACCTGGCTGGGTCGGGGCATTGGCTTAAGCCGTTGGAAGATTTGGACCTGCCTCGCATGGGCCAGTAGGCCTGCTGCAGTGTTCCTTCTTTCTTATGTTCTTATGTTCTTATGCATGGTTCTCTTGCATTGGCGTCTCACCGAGCTTATGTTAATTATAATATCTGTGGAGTCTAACTTTGACACGATATTTTTCATGTGAGTGAACTTCATAGTTTGGAGACAGTGATGCAGTGAATCACTGTGTGTGGTGATGCAGTGAATCACTGTGTCTGGTGATGCAGTGAATCAGTGTGTCTGGTGATGCAGTGAATCACTATGTCTGGTGATGCAGTGAATCAGTGTGTCTGAGGATGCAGTGAATCACTGTGTCTGGTGATGCAGTGAATCAGTGTGTCTGAGGATGCAGTGAATCACTGTGTCTGGTGATGCAGTGAATCACTGTGTATAGGGACACAATATAATTGAATGCTCAACATGTTTGAAACAATTTTCTTTAATACTTTTTTCAAAGTCACCTTTTCATCAAAGCTGAAAAGCATTAGCGAGGCGTTATACTTTTCAAGGAATTTTGATTCAGTGCTGTTCATTTAAAAGTATTTTTTTTTTTTTGCTCACATTTTCAGATGCATTGCTTTTCAAAAGCCTTTTTTTCTGCTTCCATTTTTTCTGCTTGCCATCTGTTTATCCTGTTAAGTCTGACATTTGTAATCGCAATTTTTGCCTATTCTTGATTTCTGTTTATTCTCATTATTAAAATCATTCCTAAAAACCTTGAAATATCAGGACATTTTTACAGTCAGACTATAAGTAATCTCAAGTGTCAAATAAATTATTTATTCTGCACACACACACACACACACACACACACACACACACACACACACACACACAACACATAATATATATATATATATATATATATATATATATATATATATATATATATATATATATATATATATATATATATAAAGGCAAAATACATTGACAAAACTACACTAGGGAGTAGAACAAAATAGATAACATTTCGAATACTTCGTCCAGCCCCTGGCAGTGGGCCGTGCCCAGAATGCTGCAGGCATTTTACCTCTGGATTGCGACACTGAGTCTCTGAAAAAGGAAGCTGGCTGCCCTGTGGTCCTGGGTACTATGATGAGTTTTAACCCAGCTCTTTGAGGAACTTTAGAGCACACTTGCCATATGCTCCAAGGGTCTCTGACCCTATTGGGATGAAGTTATATAAAGAGGGAAGGCCTTCATATTTGCTGATCTTCTGGGTCTCCCTGTGGCTGGCAGCTCCACCCCCTTCAGCTGCGGAGTATGGCAAGTAGGTGTCTGCCAATGTGGCGGCACAGGCGTAGTCCCAAGCAATCTGCTTACCATCCTTCCAGGGTAGCATAGTGGCTCCATCAGGACGCTTTTGACTTCCGTCAGACCTCCACACTTGGGGTTCCCGTTGGGCTGGGCAACGGGCTGTTGCGAGGCTTCTCTTTATGATGTCACTGACCTCCTCATGTCTAGCATACTTCCCTTCTGATGTGTGACACACCAGACCATGAAGTCCGTATTGATTTGCCGTCGTCCTGCCGCATATACACCTATGTTCGATGAGTATGGGGGAGGCTAGGCGAAGAGCAACACCAATCCGAATGGCCTGTTGGTCGAGTCGAGTGCCCAAGGAGGGATTGGGACAGCTAGAAGGAAATCTACTGAATGTGGTGCCTTCACCACCGCTATATATATATATATATATATATTATATATATATATATATATATATATATATATATATATATATATATATATATATATAAATGCTTTATTAATAGACAGAATACATTTATAAAACACACAAACATGAACATGAATACATAATGTTCAATATGTCAAAGATTATGAATCTCCACCAGCTCCTCCGCCTTAGTGGCGGTTCATATTCTAGATAAAGTGAGTCTGAGAAGGAAGAAAGAGTATTCAACATCATGACCCCCTGAACTGCAAAATCCCCACCCTCACCCATCAGGGTAAAAAAATATAGGCAGTATGAATACTGAGTATATTTTCTTATTCTTTCGAGTCACAGAATGCTGCAGTACATTACACTCTCGTGTTGTAAATTGATACAATGCAGATCTCTTTAATGGGATTTTTAACCGATGCTGGTTATTTTAACTCTGAATGAGAGTGTTTATTTGTATTGTGTGTTTTTGGTCGTTGCTTTTATTGTTTGTTAATTTAGTTTTTAACGTGTGTGTGTGTGTGTGTGTGTGTGATGTATTTTTAATAGCTGAGTGACCTACGTGGTCAAAGTGCTCCGCAAATGCCTCATCAACTACTACTATTATTGTTGCTTTTACTACTACTACCTACTATTATTACTACTACTACTACCTACTATTACTACTACTACTACTACTACTACAATGCAGATCTTTAAAAACAGGGTTTTGATTACTTTCAGAATCCACTGTAAACCCCGTATATATATAGAATGATTTTTTCACCATAGTCTTCCCTATCCCTGCTCTCCTTTACCCACCTTACCTTTGTTCCAGTCTTCAGCCTCATTCTCACAAGGAACTTCTACCAGTAATCCACAATTTCCCGTATGAACAAGGTTTCCCAACATGTGAGTTTTTGAGATGATTTAGTAAGCCATTAAAGAAGCATGACTTCACGGCAGCATTCATTATCAGAAACAGCATGACGGTGTTGTGCCTCTCTCTCTCTCTCTCTCTCTCTCTCTCTCTCTCTCTCTCTCTCTCTCTCTCTCTCTCTCTCTCTCTCTCTCTCTCTCTCTCTTTCCGTCTGATTCACTATGTATAACAGACTTAGTGGACTGTTAATGGAAGATTTCCTTAGTTTACATAAGTTTTATGTTAATTAATTTATTTAAACATTGATGAACTTGTTATCAGCAGTAGCGTGGTACGCCCTTCAACATCCAGCGGCCATAAGACACAGTGATAAAGTTAAAAGCTTGACAAATGCAAAATAAAGACGGAGATGTAAGTTGTTTTCAACTTGTCTATGTTGTCATCCTCTTGTCCAAACTATCTCAGGTGTCACTCTTATAGATAATCGATTCTCTTCAGAAGTTGTATGAAACTTCAATGTACAGTATTACATACTAGACGTCCGTTTTCAGTGTTAGATCATGTAAAGAATGGAGCACTACCGTTGACCCACTGGCCACCTTGGTCGTACACACTTATAGCAGAGCATTTATGAACAACTTTTCACTCACCTTTGAGCAACACTTTCTTAAAAAAAGTGCTTGTTCCGCTGTGTCTTTGTATTAATGTTCTTTCAGTCTTGAAACAATGCGGTGCCATTGTAAGGAACCAGTCCATCAGGTTCTCAGAGTCCTCTTTCATTACCTCCAAATTCTTTCGAGAAATTAACTCAGCTGGTTTCTGAATCTGTGCTGAGGAATTTTTGGAATCCAGGGACTAAAGAAGCTCCTCATACACTCGAAATATAATTAAATATGGCCTGCCATTAACTTCAACCTTTTAAATGAGTTCTTGTTAATTGCCCAGTTTTACCTATTCGGCACGACACTGTGCTTTTGGGAGATTCTGAAGAGAAGCTGCAGAGGTTGGTGGATGAATTTGGTAGGGTGTGTAAAAGAAGAAAATTGAAAGTGAATATAGGAAAGAGTAAGGTGATGAGGATAACAAAAAGAATAGGTGACGGATTGGATATCAGATTGGAGGGAGAGAGTATGGAGGAGGTGAATGTATTCAGATATTTGGGAGTGGACATGTCGGCGGATGGGTCTATGAAGGATGAGGTGAATCATAGAATTGATGAGGGGAAAAGGGTGAGTGGAGCACTTCGGAGTCTGTGGAGACAAAGAACCTTGTCCATGGAAGTAAAGAGGGGAATGTATGAGTATAGTTATACCAACGCTCTTATATGGGTGTGAAGCATGGGTGATGAATGTTGCAACGAGGAGAAGGCTGGAGGCAGTGGAGATGTCATGTCTGAGGTCAATGTGTGGTGTGAATATAATGCAGAGAATTCGGAGTTTGGAAATTAGGAGGAGGTGCGGGATTACCAAAACGATTGTCCAGAGAGCTGAGGAGGGGTTGTTGAGATGGTTTGGACATGTAGAGAGAATGGAACGAGACAGAGTGACTTCGAGAGTGTATAAATCTGTAGTGGAGGGAAGGCGGGGTAGGGGTCGGCCTAGGAAAGGTTGGAGGGAGGGGGTAAAGGAAGTTTTGTGTGCGAGGGGCTTGGACTTCCAGCAAGCATGTGTGAGCGTATTTGATAGGAGTGAATGGAGGCATATGGTTTTTAATACTTGACGTGCTGTTGGAGTGTGAGCAAAGTAACATTTATGAAGGATTCAGGAAACCGGCAGGCCGGACTTGAGTTCTGGAGATGGGAAGTACAGTGCCGGCACTCTGAAGGAGGGGTGTTAATGTTGCAGTTTTATAACTGTAGTGTAAAGCACCCTTCTGGCAAGACAGTGATGGAGTGAATGATGATGAAAGTTTTTCTTTTTCGGGCCACCCTGCCTTGGTGGGAATCGGCCGATGTGTTAATAAAATATATATATATATATATATATATATATATATATATATATATATATATAGTGTGTGTGTGTGTGTGTGTGTGTGTACTCACCTCACCTAATTGTACTCACCTAATTGTGGTTGCAGGGTCGAGACTCAGCTCCTGGCCCTGCCTCTTCTCTGATCTCTATTGGGTCCCTTCTCTCCCGGCTCCATGAGCTTCATCGTACCTCGTCTTAAAGCTATGTATGGTTCCTGCCTCCACTACATCACTCGCTAGACTATTCCACTTCCTGACTACTCTATGGCTGAAGAAATACTTCCTAACATCCTTTTGACTCATCTGAGTCTTCAACTTCCAATTGACCCCTTGTTTCTCTGTCCCTCTCTGGAACATCCTGTCTCTATCCACCTTGTCTATTCCCAGCAGTATTTTATATGTCGTTATCATGTCTCCCCTAACCCTCCTGTCCTCCAGTGTTGTCAGGCCGATTTCACTTAACCTTTCTTCGTAGGACATTCCCCTTAGCTCTGGAACTGACCTTGTTGCAAACCTTTGCACTTTCTCTAATTTCTTGATGTGCTTGACCAGGTATGGGTTCCAAACTGGTGCTGCATATTCTAGTATGGGCCTGACGTACACGGTGAACAGTGTCTTGAACGATTCCTTACTAAGGTATATGAACGCTATTCTCAGGTTTGCAAGGCGCCCATATGCTGCAGCAGTTATCTGGTTGATGTGTGCTTCCGGAGACGTGCTCGGTGTCATACTCACCCCAAGATCTTTCTCCTTGAGCGAGGTTTGCAGTCTTTGGCTACCTAGCCTATACTCTGTCTGCGGTCTTCTTTGCCCCTCCCCGATCTTCATGACTTTGCATTTGGCGAGGTTAAATTCGAGAAGCCAGTTGCTGGACCAGGTGTCCAACATGTCCAGGTCTCTTTGAAGTCCTGCCTGATCCTCATCTGATTTAATTCTCCTCATTAACTTCACATCATCTGCGAACAGGGACACTTCTGAGTCTATCCTTTCCGTTATGTCATTCACATATACCAAGAATAGCACTGATCCTAGGACTGACCCTGTGGGACCCGCCTGTCACAGGCGCCCAGTGTGTGTGTGTATGTATGTGTGTGTGTGTGTGTGTGTGTGTGTGTGTGTGTGTGTGTGTGTGTGTGTGTGTGTGTGTGTGTTGTGCCGTATAGGTAAAACTGGTCAATTAGCAAGAACGTATTTAAAATTAAGTTCTTTCTAAAATTTTCTTGTATACATTTAAAGATATATTTTCTCATTTATGTTAATGTAAAAAATAATAATTTTCAACCAAAAGAATCTTAGGAAATTTACCTAACCTTATCATAACAAGTGCAATTTAATTTAACCTAATCCAACTAAATATATTTTAGATAAGTTTACAATAATTTAATAATAAACAAACACAATGAAATATTTTTTTCGTTAGGTTCAGAATGATATTTGTGAAATTATTGCATACACGATTCGACAAGAAGTGCGTTGCTATTTAAGCCAAAATTGCAAGTTTTACCTACTCGATACGAATAGGTAAATATATATATATATGTATATATATATATATATATATATATATATATATATATATATATATATATATATATATATATATATATATATATGGGTGCGAAACATGGGTGGTGAATGTTGCAACAAAGAGAAGGCTGGAGGCAGTGGAGATGTCGTGTCTGAGGACAATGTGTGGTGTGAATATGATGCAGAGAATTCGAAGTTTGGAAATTAGGAGGAGGTGCGGATTACCAAAACTATTATCCAGAGGGCTGAGGAGGGGTTGTTGAGGTGGTTCTGACATGTAGAGAGGAAGGAACAAAATAGAATGACTTTGAGAGTGTATAAATCTGTAGTGGAGAGATGGCGGGGTAGAGGTAGGCCTAGGACAGGTTGGAGGGAGGGGGGTAAAGGAGGTTTTGTGTGCGATGGGCTTGGACTTCTAGGAAGCATGCGTGAGTGCGTTAGATAGAAGCGAATGGAGACAAATAGTTTTTATGACTTGACGTGCTGTTGGAGTGTGAGCAGGCCGGACTTAAGTCCTGGAGATGGGAAGTGCAGTGCCTCCACTCTGAAGGAGGGTGTTAATGTTGCAGTTTTAAAATTGCAGTGTTAGCGCGTCTCTGGCAAGACAGTGATGGAGTGAATGATGATGAAAGTTTTTCTTTATCAGGCCACCCTGCCTTGGTGGAAAACAGCCGATGCGTTAATAAAAAAAAATATTAAAAAATATACATGCAATAAGATCACAGCAAAGAGGTGATATCAAAATATGCACAACAACCACTGTGAAAAAATAGTGAAACTTCAAGCACTTTCGTGACTTCTCATTTAATCACGAAAGCGTTATATATATATATATATATATATATATATATATATATATATATATATATATATATATATATATATATATATATATATATATATATTTTTTTTTTTTTTTTTTTTTTCAACAAGTCGGCCGTCTCCCACCGAGGCAGGGTGACCCAAAAGAAAGAAAATCCCCAAAAGAAAATACTTTCATCATCATTCAACACTTTCACCACACTCATACATAATCACTGTCTTTGCAGAGGAGCTCAGATACTACAGCTGAGAAAAGTCCCTCCCAGCTGTCACTATCTCAGACCCCTCCTTTAAAGTGCAGGCATTGTACTTCCCATTTCCAGGACTCAAGTCCAACTAAATCAATTAACTGGTTTCCTGAATCCCTTCACAAAATGTTACCCTGCTCACACTCCAACAGATCGTCATGTCCCAAAATTATTCGTCTCCATTCACTCCTATCTAACACGCTCACCATGCTTGCTGGAAGTCCAAGCCCTCGCCCACAAAACCTCCTTTACCCCTTCCTCCAACCTTTTCTAGGACGACCCCTACCCCGCCTTCCTCCCTACTGATTTATACGCTCTCCAAGTCATTCTACTTTGATCCATTCTCTCTAAATGACCAAACCACCTCAACATCCCTTCTTCAGCCCTCTGACAAATACTTTTAGTAACTCCACACCTTCTCCTAATTTCCACATTCCGAATTTTCTGCATAATATTTACACCACACATTGCCCTTAGACAGGACATCTCCACTGCCTCCAGCCTCCTCCTCGCTGCAGCATTTGCAACCCATGCTTCACACCCATATAAGAGTGTTGGTACCACTATACTTTCGTACATTCCCTTCTTTGCCTCCATGGATAACGTTTTTTGTCTCCACAGATACCTCAATGCACCACTCACCTTTTTTCCTTCATCAATTCTATGGTTAACCTCATCCTTCATAAACCCATCCGCTGACACGTCAACTCCCAAATATCTGAAAACATTTACTTCTTCCATAATCCCTCTCTCCAATGTGATATCCAATTTTTCTTTATTTAAATCATTTGATACCCTCATCACCTTACTCTTATCTATGTTCACTTTTAACTTTCTACCTTTACACACTCTCCCAAACTCGTCCACTAACCTTTGCAACTTTTCTTTAGAATCTCCCATAAGCACAGTATCATCAGCAAAAGTAACTGTGTCAACTCCCATTTTGCATTTAATTCTCCATAATTTAATCCCACCCTCTCCCCAACACCCTAGCATTTACTTATTTTACAACCCCATCTATAAATATATTAAACAACCATGGTGACATTACACATCCCTGTCTAAGACCTACTTTTACCGGGAAATAATCTCCTCTCTCCTACACACTCTAACCTGCGCCTCACTATCCTCATAAAAACTCTTTACAGCCTTCAGTAACTTACTACCTATTCCATACACTTGCAACATTTGCCACATTGCTCCCTATCCACTCTATCATATGCCTTTTCTAAATCCATAAATGCAATAAAACTTCTCTACCTTTATCTAAATACTGTTCACATATATGCTTCACTGTAAACACTTGATCTACACATCCCTACCCACTCTAAAGCCTCCTTGCTCATCTGCAATCCTACTCTGTCTTACCTCTAATTCTTCAATAATAACCCTGCCATACACTTTACCTGGTATACTCAGTAAACTTATTCCCCTATAATTTTACACTCTCTTTTATCCCCTTTCCCTTTATATAAAGGAACTATACATGCTCTCTGCCAATCCCTAGGTACCTTCCCTCTTTCATACATTTATTAAACAAAAATACCAACCACTCCAGCACTATATCCCCCTCCTTTTAACATTTCTGTCATGATTCCGTCAATTCCAGCTGCTTTACCCCTTTCATTCTACGTAATGCCTCACGCACCTCCCCACACTCACATCCTGCTCTTCTTCACTCCTAAACGATGTTGTACCTCCCTGGCCAGTACATGAAATTACCGCCTCCCTCTTTTCATCGACATTTAAAAGTTCCTCAAAATATTCCGCCATCTACCCAATACCTCCAGCTCCCCATCTACTAACTCCCTACTCTGTTTTTAACTGACAAATCCATTCGTTCCTAGGCTTTCTTACCTTGTTTATCTCACTCCAAAATTTTTCTTGTTTTCAGCAAAATTTCTTGACAGAGCCTCTCCCGTTCTTTCATCCGCTCTTCTTTGCACTCTCTCACCATTCTCTTCACCTTTCTTTTACTTTCCATATACTCTGCTCTTCTATTAACACTTCTGTTTTGTAAAACCTCTCATAAGCTACCTTTTTCTCTTTTATCACACCCTTTACTTCTTCATTCCACCACTCACTCCTTTTCCTCCTGCACCCACCCTCCTATAGCCACAAACTTCTGCCCCACATTCTAATACTGCATTTTTAAAACTATCCCAACTCTCTTCAACCCCCACTACTCCTACTTGCACTAGCCCACCTTTCTGCCAATAGTTGCTTATATCTCACCCTAACTTCCTCCTCCCTTAGTTTATACACTTTTACCTCTCTCTTACTTGCTGTTGCCATTTTCTTTTGTCCCATCTACCTTTTACTCTAACTGTAGCTACAACCAAATAATGATCTGATATATCCGTTGCCCCTCTATAAACATGTACATCCTGAAGCCTACTCATCAACCTTTTATCCACCAATACATAATCCAACAAACTACTTTCCTTACGTGCTATATCATACCTTGTATATTTATTTATCCTCTTTTTCATAAAATATGTATTACTTATTACCAAACCTCTTTCTACACATAGCTCAATTAATGGTTCCCCATTTACATTTACCCCTGGCACCCCAAATTTACCTACTACTCCATCCACAACATTTTTACCCACTTTAGCATTTAGATCCCCAACCACAATTACTCTCTCACTTGGTTCAAAACTCCCAAACACTCACTCAACA
Source organism: Cherax destructor (assembly GCA_009830355.1). Lineage (NCBI taxonomy): Eukaryota > Metazoa > Arthropoda > Malacostraca > Decapoda > Parastacidae > Cherax > Cherax destructor. Next base: position 6,336 of record WNWK01041858.1, on the reverse strand, counting down.
TTTCCCAAAATCTTCTCTCCTCTACATTCTCTCTTCTCCAGGTGCATAAACACTTACTATAACCCACTTTTCACATCCAACCTTTATTTTACTCCACATAATCCTTGAATTTATACATTTATATTCCTTCTTTACCTGCCATAACTGATTATTCAACATTATTGCCACTCCTTCTTTAGCTCTAACTCTATTTGAAACCCCTGATCTAATCCCATTTATTTCTCCCACTGAAACTCTCCTACCCCTTCAGCTTTGCTCACTTAAAGCCAGGACATCCAGCTTCTTTTCATTCATAACATCTACAATCATCTCTTTCTTATCATTCGCACAACATCCACGCACATTCAAACATCCCACTTGACGGTTTTCTTCTTCTTCTTTTTAGTAAGCTATACAGGAAAAGGGTTACTAGCCCATTGTTCCCGGCATTTTAGTTGACTTTTACAACACGCATGGCTTACGGAGGAAAGATTCTTATTCCACTTCCCCATGGATATGAAAGGGAAAAGCAATAAGAACAAGAACTATTAAGATAAAATCAAAGAAAACTCAGATGAGTGTGTATACATAAACGTGTACATGTTTGCGTAGTGTGACCTAAGTGTAAGTAGAAGTAGCAAGACGTACCTGAAATCTTGCATGTTTATGAGACAGAAAAAGACACCAGCAATCCTACCATCATGTAAAACAGTTTCAGGTTTCTGTTTCACAGTCACCTGGCAGGATGGTAGTACCTCCTGGGTGGTTACTGTCTACCAACCTACTACCTTAATATATATATATATATATATATATAATATATATATATATATATAATATATATATATATATATATATATATATATATATATATATATATATATATATATATATATATATATATATATATATATATATATATATTAGTATTCTCAACGGGATTAGTATGCAACCCTGGGAGGAGTTGCCCTCGAGTGCCCTCAGCACTGTGCTTGAGGTGGCATCTTGACGAGAGGAGCAGGTTGTGACTCCACTCACGACCATAAGCACACGCAATCATCGATATTTTGAGAGAACCGACTAATTTGATCTCCGTGAGAGACGGTCCATGAAAGACTAAAATTTTCGAAGGATTTTGGTGATAGGAAGGTAAGACGGTTTTGGGAAAGAGGTTATATACACATTCTGAGATTAATTACCTTTAAATGAGCCTCTGTTGTAGTCTCAGTAGTGTGAAAATCCATTTATTTGGTGTAGAACGTGATTTCGAGGCAACAGTCAAATCTATCGTTCATCCTGTTTTAAAATTAAGTTTTGTTTATTTTTGAGTACTCAAAAATTCTTGAAATTTTAATATTAGTTATTGCAGATTAGTTTATGGTAGGTTCGTTTAGGATAACGTATTATCATTTTTTACGTATAAATACTCGACAATAAAAATTAAAGAAACATGAGTTGTAAGTATAACAACAACAAAATCTCGAGCGGGTATTTCGAGGCTGGGCTGTGTCATAAGATTGTTGTATTTTAAATTTTAATGTAATTTGCAATACAGCATGTACTGTAGGAATACTAAAGTGTAATCAAACTTGTCAATACGAAGGAAAAATAATCATATGAAAATAGGCTAGAGAAAAACAAAGGGAGGAGATATCTGCATAAGCTGATATCCTACTAATGTTGTAATATATAAAGGGTACTTTTTATCTTCCCAGCAATAAAAGCTTAAATCAAAAGAAAATGTGTACAAAATAACTAAGTTATTGAGGGAAATACGAGGATACATAGATCAGAGTAAAGCCTTTATTTAAAATAAAATTTCGCTCGGTAAGAAGTTATGAAGTTATAATGTTATAAAGTTCTTGAGCAAAACGTTATCTTGTTATAGATTTTTCTCTGATCAGCTTTTGTATTACCCATATTTGTCACCATTCTGCTCCACTGTGCGCCACTGTGCGCCACTGTGCTCCACTGTGTGCCACTGTGCTCCACTGTGTGCCACTGTGCGCCTCTCTGTGCCTCTGTTCCACTCTGCCTTCCAACCAGTTTAGTATAAAATGCTTATTACTACTACTTTTACTACTACTACCTACTATTATTACTACTAATACTACCTACTATTATTACTACTACTACTACCTACTATTACTACTACTACTACAATGCAGATCTTTAAAAACAGGGTTTTGATTACTTTCAGAATCCACTGTAAACCCCGTATATATATAATGATTTTTTCACCATAGTCTTCCCTATCCCTGCTCTCCTTTACCCACCTTACCTTTGTTCCAGTCTTCAGCCTCAGTCTCACAAGGAACTTCTACCAGGAATCCACAATTTCCCGTATGAACAAGGTTTCCCAACATGTGAGTTTTTGAGATGATTTAGTAAGCCATTAAAGAAGCATGACTTCACGGCAGCATTCATTATCAGAAACAGCATGACGGTGTTGTGCTCTCTCTCTCTCTCTCTCTCTCTCTCTCTCTCTCTCTCTCTTCTCTCTCTCTTCTCTCTTCTCTCTCTTTTCTCTCTCTCTCTCTTCTCTCTCTCTCTCTCTCTCTCTCTCTCTCTCTCTCTCTCTCTCTCTCTCTCTCTCTCTCTTTCTTATAACAGACTTAGTGGACTGTTAATGGAAGATTTAATTAGTTTACATAAGTTTTTTGTTAATTAATTTATTTAAACATTGATGAACTTGTTATCAGCAGTAGCGTGGTACGCCCTTCAACATCCAGCGGCCATAAGACACAGTGATAAAGTTAAAAGCTTGACAAATGCAAAATAAAGACGGAGATGTAAGTTGTTTTCAACTTGTCTATGTTGTCATCCTCTTGTCCAAACTATCACAGGTGTCACTCGTATAGATAATCGATTCTCTTCAGAAGTTGTATGAAACTTCAATGTACAGTATTACATACTAGACGTCCGTTTTCAGTGTTAGATCATGTAAAGAATGGAGCACTACCGTTGACCCACTGGCCGCCTTGGTAGTACACACTTATAGCAGAGCATTTATGAACAACTTTTCACTCACCTTTGAGCAACACTTTCTAAAAAAAAGTGCTTGTTCCGCTGTGTCTTTGTATTAATGTTCTTTCAGTCTTGAAACAATGCGGTGCCATTGTAAGGAACCAGTCCATCAGGTTCTCAGAGTCCTCTTTCATTACCTTCAAATTCTTTCGAGAAATTAACTCAGCTGGTTTCTGAATCTGTGCTGAGGAATTTTTGGAATCCAGGGACTAAAGAAGCTCCTCATACACTCGAAATATAATTAAATATGGCCTGCCATTAACTTCAACCTTTTAAATGAGTTCTTGTTAATTTCCCAGTTTTACCTATTCGGCACGACACTGTGCTTTTGGGAGATTCTGAAGAGAAGCTGCAGAGGTTGGTGGATGAATTTGGTAGGGTGTGTAAAAGAAGAAAATTGAAAGTGAATATAGGAAAGAGTAAGGTGATGAGGATAACAAAAGAATAGGTGACGAAAGATTGGATATCAGATTGGAGGGAGAGAGTATGGAGGAGGTGAATGTATTCAGATATTTGGGGTGGACATGTCGGCGGATGGGTCTATGAAGGATGAGGTGAATCATAGAATTGATGAGGGGAAAAGGGTGAGTGGAGCACTTGGAGTCTGTGGAGACAAAGAACCTTGTCCATGGAAGTAAAGAGGGGAATGTATGAGAGTATAGTTATACCAACGCTCTTATATGGGTGTGAAGCATGGGTGATGAATGTTGCAACGAGGAGAAGGCTGGAGGCAGTGGAGATGTCATGTCTGAGGTCAATGTGGGTGTGAATATAATGCAGAGAATTCGGAGTTTGGAAATTAGGAGGAGGTGGGATTACCAAAACGATTGTCCAGAGAGCTGAGGAGGGGTTGTTGAGATGGTTTGGACATGTAGAGAGAATGGAACGAGACAGAGTGACTTCGAGAGTGTATAAATCTGTAGTGGAGGGAAGGCGGGGTAGGGGTCGGCCTAGGAAAGGTTGGAGGGAGGGGGTAAAGGAAGTTTTGTGTGCGAGGGGCTTGGACTTCCAGCAAGCATGTGTGAGCGTATTTGATAGGAGTGAATGGAGGCATGTGGTTTTAATACTTGACGGCTGTTGGAGTGTGAGCAAAGTAACATTTATGAAGGGATTCAGGAAACCGGCAGGCCGGACTTGAGTTCTGGAGATGGGAAGTACAGTGCCGGCACTCTGAAGGAGGGGTGTTAATGTTGCAGTTTTATAACTGTAGTGTAAAGCACCCTTCTGGCAAGACAGTGATGGAGTGAATGATGATGAAAGTTTTTCTTTTTCGGGCCACCCTGCCTTGGTGGGAATCGGCCGATGTGTTAATAAAAAAAGAAATATATATATATATATATATATATATATATATATATATATATATATATATATATATATATATATATATATATGTGTGTGTGTGTGTGTGTGTACTCACCTCACCTAATTGTACTCACCTAATTGTGGTTGCAGGGGTCGAGACTCAGCTCCTGGCCCTGCCTCTTCTCTGATCTCTATTGGGTCCCTTCTCTCCCGGCTCCATGAGCTTCATTGTACCTCGTCTTAAAGCTATGTATGGTTCCTGCCTCCACTACATCACTCGCTAGACTATTCCACTTCCTGACTACTCTATGGCTGAAGAAATACTTCCTAACATCCTTTTGACTCATCTGAGTCTTCAACTTCCAATTGTGACCCCTTGTTTCTCTGTCCCCTCTCTGGAACATCCTGTCTCTATCCACCTTGTCTATTCCCAGCAGTATTTTATATATCGTTATCATGTCTCCCCTAACCCTCCTGTCCTCCAGTGTTGTCAGGCCGATTTCACTTAACCTTTCTTCGTAGGACATTCCCCTTAGCTCTGGAACTGACCTTGTTGCAAACCTTTGCACTTTCTCTAATTTCTTGATGTTCTTGACCAGGTATGGGTTCCAAACTGGTGCTGCATATTCTAGTATGGGCCTGACGTACACGGTGAACAGTGTCTTGAACGATTCCTTACTAAGGTATATGAACGCTATTATCAGGTTTGCAAGGCGCCCATATGCTGCAGCAGTTATCTGGTTGATGTGTGCTTCCGGAGACGTGCTCGGTGTCATACTCACCCCAAGATCTTTCTCCTTGAGCGAGGTTTGCAGTCTTTGGCTACCTAGCCTATACTCTGTCTGCGGTCTTCTTTGCCCCTCCCCGATCTTCATGACTTTGCATTTGGCGAGGTTAAATTCGAGAAGCCAGTTGCTGGACCAGGTGTCCAACATGTCCAGGTCTCTTTGAAGTCCTGCCTGATCCTCATCTGATTTAATTCTCCTCATTAACTTCACATCATCTGCGAACAGGGACACTTCTGAGTCTATCCTTTCCGTTATGTCATTCACATATACCAAGAATAGCACTGGTCCTAGGACTGACCCCTGTGGGACCCCGCTCGTCACAGGCGCCCAGTGTGTGTGTGTATGTATGTGTGTGTGTGTGTGTGTGTGTGTGTGTGTGTGTGTGTGTGTGTGTGTGTGTGTGTGTGTGTGTGTGTGTGTGTGTTGTGCCGTATAGGTAAAACTGGTCAATTAGCAAGAACGTATTTAAAATTAAGTTCTTTCTAAAATTTTCTTGTATACATTTAAAGATATATTTTCTCATTTATGTTAATGTAAAAAATAATAATTTTCAACCAAAAGAATCTTAGGAAATTTACCTAACCTTATCATAACAAGTGCAATTTAATTTAACCTAATCCAACTAAATATATTTTAGATAAGTTTACAATAATTTAATAATAAACAAACACAATGAAATATTTTTTTTCGTTAGGTTCAGAATGATATTTGTCAAATTATTGCATACACGAATTTCGCTTACCTTATTCGACAAGAAGTGCGTTGCTATTTAAGCCAAAATCGCAAGTTTTACCTACTCGACACGAATAGGTAAATATATATATATATATGTATATATATATATATATATATATATATATATATTCGCGCAGAGGCAGCCATCATGCTTCAACCAAACCAGCTTGGCTTTGGGGTCTCTCAAGGAAGTGAAGCAGCGGTTCATGCAACAAGGGCATATATCGACAACCTGCCTGAGGACAATGCAGTGGTTAAATTAGATTTCAAGAATGCATTTAATCTCCTGAAAAGGGACGTAGTATTAGCAGCTGTACAAGAACATTTTCCAGGTCTCTTCCCTTTGTTTCAGCTGGATATAGCAAGGAATCAATGCTCCTGTTTGGAGAGCATGAAATCACATCATCAGAGGGTGTCCAGCAAGGGGACCCTCTCGCACCATTCTCTTCTGTATAGCAGTTAGGGAAATCACAGTAAGACTGACCAGTGAGCTAAACATCTG
>WNWK01041857.1:0-16253 GCA_009830355.1 Cherax destructor | reverse complement strand
AGATCATGCCAGAGTGCTGAGGAACTCAGCTTCATGGTGACTGGTGGAAGGAAGCTTGATAGTTGGCGGTAGCGTTCTTGATATTTTTAAATTTCGTTCTTGATACTTGGATGACTCTGCGATGTCCTCGAACATTTCTTCGGTGCAGCATAGATGTTGAGGCTCGCCAGTGAACTTGACAGTTCCATCACGGAGTCGAGTGTGAATTTCTTTGCAATGTATAGCTTCACTGAAGCCAGTGGAAGATAAGATTTCGTTCGAATTTTTAACCACGGAGGGTTAGCCACTCAGGATATCCGAAGAAAAACAATTTGTCATCGAGGACTGTCTGTCTGATTTCCATTGAGGTCCTCAATCTTATCCCCCAGGATGCGACCCACACCAGTCAACTAACACCCAGGTACCTATTTGCTGCTAGGTGAACAGGGCAACAGGTGTAAGGAAACGCGTCAAAATGTTTTGCACCCCACCAGGAATCGAACCCGAGCCCTCCGCGTGTGAAGCGAGAGCTTTGCCAGCCAGACCATGGGGCCACCAAGCATCTCATTGGTGGGATTCAGATGCCGCTCGTCACCAGTAAGAGATGGTGGTGGAGCTGCTTGAGAGAGACTTGTAGAAATTGAGAAGTTGACAATGTTTGTGGTGGTCTTGGATATGTCTGAAGAAGGTGGAGACTGGGAATGTAAAATTTGGCATGCTGTTTAGCCGGAAGAGTTCATTGATGGTGGTGTTGAAAGAACCAGGTATGGCCATATTGTGCAGCAGAGGATTCTTGTAGCCCAATTTTTGCCTGACTATCGGCCTGCGTACCAGACCTGTCTGCCTGCCCGCGCTTGCGTACCTCCCAGCTCAGGCGTGAGCCAGTCTAGCTTTGTTTAACATTGATTGAACATTACATTTCACAATAAATTCATTGTGTTTATTGCTTGTTTATTGATTGTGACTGTGAAATAAGCCACCATGGGCCCAAAGAAACTTCATAGTGGCAGCTCTTTGGTGAAGAAAGTGACAAACACGATAGAATTGAAGAAAGAAATTGTAGCAATGTACCAAAGTGGAGGAGGAAGAGAGAGGGGAGTGTCTTCTTCAGTGAGTCACTGATTCTACGATATGTACGATACAAAAGCAGCATGAGTCAATAAAGGCTATAGCACCAGCCAGCGATAAAGTGTAGCATTAACAGTGTTGCAAGTAAGTTAATTGATTAAGCGATAGAAAAATGACGACATGAAACTTAACTCCATTGTTGTTTGAGGTAGTAATATAGGGGCACTGAGACTAAGCCGCCCTCTGCCACCATCTCTTGCAAGGCAAGTGTAAATATTTCTTATTTATAAAGTGTAAATATTTCTTATTTATAATGTGTAAATATTTCTTATTTATAAAGTGTAAATATTTCTTATTTATAAATTAATGTGTAAATATTTCTTATTTATAAATTAAAGTGTAAATATTTCTTATTTATAAATTATGTACATTGTTTCAGTATGAATTAGTGGTAGTGGCCTGCTGCCTCCAACACCAGCAGTATATGTACAGCTTATGGTCAGTGGCCCTTATAAACGCAACAACAATAACACTACTGCCAGTTCCCTCATACATAATTACATATTTTATTCATTCTAGAGTATATATCATGTTTCTATGTTATTAATATTGTTTATTATGGCATATTAGATGAATTTTGATAAATAAATAAGCCGTAGAGTTTATATTAGTGTCGTATTGAAGGACTATTTTGTGCTGCCTCCAAACAAACTCTCCTGCCTCTCTCATACACCAGCAAGAATCTTCAATAAAGGTAAAACTGATTCAAATGTTCATTTATCCATTAAAATTAGTGCTTTATATTTATTTCTCATTGTTTTCTGTATGTAAAACTATAGTATTTATTCTTTAAAAAATGATTTTTTGGTGAATATTTTTGGGTGGAAACGGATTAATTGTATTTACATTATTTCTTATATGAAATATTAGTTCGACTTTTGGCAAGTTTGAGTTGAGGCCTAGCTCCTGGAATGGATTATGGTCATTACTCGGGGGTCCACTGTAATCCATTGTTTTTGGTGCTTGTTTATTCATTGTGACTGTGAAATAAGCCATCATGGAACCAACGAAAGTTCCTAGTGGCAGCCCTTTGGTAAAGAAAGTAAGAAACACAATAGAATTAAAGAAAGAACACACCAGCCAAAGTAGTTACCCCACACACCAGCCAGGGTAGTTACCCCACACACCAGCCAGGGTAGTTACCCCACACACCACCCAGGGTAGTTACCCCACACACCACCCAGGGTAGTTACCCCACACACCACCCAGCGTAGTTACCCCACACACCAGCCAGGGTAGTTACCCCAAACACCACCCTGGGTAGTTACCCCACATACCAGCCAGGTTAGTTACCCTACACACCAGCCAGGGTAGTTACCCCACACACCAGTAAGGGTAGTTACCCCACACACCAGTCAGGGTACTTACCCACACACCAGCCATGTTACTTCCTTAAACACACCAGCTAGGGTACTTCCCTACACACACCAGCCGGGGTAGTTACCCCACACACCAGCTAGGGTACTTACCCACACACACCAGCCAGGGTACTTACCCACACACCAGCCAGGGTACTTCCCCACACACACCAGCCAGGGTACTTACCAACACACACCAGCCAGGGTAGTTACTCACACACACCAGCCAGTGTACTTACCCACACACACCAGCCAGGGTACCTACCCACACACCAGCCAGGGTACTTCCCCACACACCAGCCAGGGTACTTCCCCACACACACCAGCCAGGGTACTTACCCACACACACCAGCCAGGGTAGTTACTCACACACACCAGCCAGTGTACTTACCCACACACACCAGCCAGGGTACTTACCCACACACCAGACAGGGTACTTCCCCACACACACCAGCCAGGGTACTTACCCACACACAAGCCACGGTACTTCCCCACATCCACCAGCCAGGGTTCTTGCACACACACCAGCCAGGGTACTTACCCACACACCAGTCAGGGTACTTACCGACACACCAGCTAGGGTAGTTACCCCACACACCAGCCAGGGTAGTTACCCACACACACCAGCCAGGGTACTTACACACACACCAGCCATGGTACTTCCACACACACACCAGCCAGGGTACTTACCCACACACCAGCCAGGGTAGTTACTCCACACACCAGCCCGGGTACTTACCCACACACGCCAGCCCGGGTACTTACCCACACACGCCAGCCAGGGTACTTACCCACACATCAGCCAGGTTACTTACACACACCAGCTAGGGTACTTACCCACAGGGTACTTCCCTACACACACCAGCCATAGTACTTACCCACACATCAGCCAGGGTACGTATCCACACACACTGGCCATACTTCGCCACACACACACCAGCGAGGGTACTTACCCACACAACAGCGAGGGTACTTCCCCACACACACCAGCTAGGGTACTTTACCACACACCAGCCATGGTACTTACCCACACACACCAGCCAAGGTACTTACCCATACACCAGCCAAGGTAGTTACCACACACACCAGCCCAGGTACTTACCCACACACACCAGCCAGGGTACTTACCCACACACCAGCAAGGGTACTTACTCACACACACCAGCCAGAGTACTTACCCACACACCAGCCAGGAATTTACCCACACACACCAGCTAGGGTACTTACCCACACAGCATCTAGGGTACTTATCACACACCAGCCAGGGTACTTACCCACACACCGGCCAGGGTACTTTTCCACACACCAGCTAGGGAACTTCCCAACAGGGTACTTCCCTACACACACCAGCCAGAGTACTTACCCACACATCAGCCAGGGTACTTACGCACACACACCGGCCAGGGTACTTCCCCACACACCAGCCAGGGTACTTCCCCACACACACCAGCCAGTGTACTTACCCACACACCAGCCAGGGTACTAACCCACACACACCAGCCAGGGACTTAACCAACACACACACCAGCTAGGTGCTTACCCACACACACCAGCTAGGTACTTACCCACACATGAGCCATGGTACTTACCCACACACCAGCCAGGGTAATTCCCCACACACACCAGCCAGGGTACTTCCCCATACACCAGCCAAGGTACTTCCCCACACACCAGGCAGGGTACTTACCCACACACCAACCAGTGTACTTATCCCTACACCAACCAGGGTACTTACCCACACACACCAGGCAGGGTACTTACCCATACACCAGCCAGGGTAGTTACCCCACACACCAGCCAGGGGTGCTTACCCACACATCATCTAGGGTACTCCCACACACCAGCCAGGTACTTACCTACACACCAGCCAGGGTACTTCCCACAGAGTACTTCCTACACACACCAGCCAGAGTACTTACCCACACATCAGCCAGGGTACTTACCCACACACACCGGTTAGGGTACTTCCCCACACACACCAGCCAGGGTACTTACCTACACACACCAGCCAGGGTACTTACCCACACACCGGCAAGGTACTTACCCACACACCAGCCAGGGTATTTACCACACCAGCTAGGTGCTTACCCACACATCATCTAGGTACTTACCCACACACCAGCCAGGGTACTTACCTACACACCAGCCAGGGTACTTCCCCACAGAATACTTCCCTACACACACCAGCCAGAGTACTTACCCACACATCAGCCAGGGTACTTACCCACACACACCAGCCAGGGTACTTCCCCATACACCAGCCAAGGTACTTCCCCACACACCAGCCAGGGTACTTACCCACACACCAACCAGTGTACTTACCCCCACACCAACCAGGGTACTTACCCACACACACCAGCCAGGGTACTTACCCATACACCAGCCAGGGTAGTTACCCCACACACCAGCCGGGGTACTTACCCACACACACCAGCCAGGGTACTTACCCACACACCAGCGAGGGTAGTTACTCACACACACCAGCCAGGGTATTTACACACCAGCCAGAGTACTTACCCACACACCAGCCAGGGTATTTACCCACACACACCAGCTAGGGTACTTACCCACACATCATCTAGGGTACTTACCCACACACCAGCCAGGGTACGTACCTACACACCAGCCAGGGTACTTCCCCACAGAGTACTTCCCTACACATACCAGCCAGAGTACTTACCCACACATCAGCCAGGGTACTTACCGACACACCAGCCAGGGTACTTACCCCACACACACACCAGCCAGGGTACTTATCCACACACACCAGCCAGGGTATTTACCCACACTTGAGCCAGGGTACTTACCCACACACCAGCCAGGGTACTTCCCCACACAAACCAGCCAGGGTAAATCCCCATATACCAGCCAAGGTACTTCCCCACACACTAGCCAGAGTACTTACCCACACACCAACCCGGGTACTTACCCCCACACCAACCAGGGTACTTACCCACACACCAGCCAAGTTACTTACCCACATACCAGCCTGGGTACTTACACACACACAAGGCAGGGTACTTACCCACACAGACCAGGCAGGGTATTTACCCACACACCAACCAGGGTACTTACCCACACACCTGCCAGGGTACTTCCACGACACACCAGTTAGGGTACTTCCCCACACACCAGCCAGGGTACTTCCCCACACACCAGGCAAGGTACTTCCCCACACACCAGCCAGTTTACTTCCTCACACACTAGCCAGGGTACTTACCCACACACCAGTCCGGGTACTTACCCACACACCAGCCAGGGTACTAACCCACACAGTCCTAGTGCCATTACAAGAAAAAGAAGGGCCCAGAGAAATATCAAAGTCCAAAGAGGGCTTTGATACCTAAAGTTCAATCAATAACTTCAACTCTATCTCTCCTCCTCGCCTTCTTCAATAAAGGTATGTAATATTTGTATTTATTTATTATTGGTTTGTGTATATAAAACTATATTTATTCTTTAAAAAAAAAAAAAAAATTAATTTTTTTTGGGTATCTGGAATGGATTAATTGTATTTACATTATTTCTTATCGGAAATATTGATTCAGTTTTCGCACGTTTCGGTTTTAGAACGACCTTGATGAACGGATTAAGTTTGAAAACCATGGTTCCACTGTATTGTAATAAACATAATAGAGGAAATCAGCTCTAATGTACATTATTTAGGCATGTATACTGGTCATAGAGCCTGTCATAAGTCTGAGGCATTGGTAAATAAGTACGTCGCTAAGTGAGGAGAGGCTGTTTGTATATTGGCTTTGTTTATGTGTAAAACTTCATGCAAAACAAGGGTATTGAGTGGCAATGTAGCTGTGCTGGTCAATTAAAATTTCATTTGTTAACGTTCTTACTTTCTTGTGAGGATGACCAAAATTCCAGAGTAAATTTTTTATTTTTTTAATAATATTAAACTTAGAATAGATACTCACAAATTTATGAATTCTGATATTAATAAAGACCATGAAATTACTTATCTTTCTCTTCCTACATAAAGGGAACAATTATATTTAAATATGGTCATAGATAAGATTTTACCAGGAAAGCATAGATCCCAATGGTAAAGTTATACAATCATTATAAGACTTATTAACCCTTAAACTGTCCACACGTAGATATACGTTCACGCGCAAAGCTGACCGAACATACATCTACGTTTTATTTTACATTCGTTCAAATTTAGTGCGATAGGCCTGAGTCGCCTAGACATGAAAGAATGGGTCTGTGCCCTCAGTGTGCGCAGTATTAAGAAAATCGGGGACCACTTAGTACCTTGTGGGAGCACCAGTTCGATTGAGTGCCAGCTAGAGCAAATAGTGTGGCAAACACCAAGGATTCAATGATGGTATGTCGCATTAACACTCCTCTTATTTGAGAAAAGTAAAAATAGGTTAGATAAATACATGAGTGGCTGTGGGTGGGTGTGAGTTGGACCTGACAAGCTTGTGCTACTATGTCTGATGACATGCTTCTTCCTTCAGAGGATGTGACCTGACTAGGTATGTCATTGGTCTAAGTTGAGGGGTGACATGGACTTGCCTTGCATGGGCCATTAGGCCTGCTGCAGTGTTCCTTCTTTCTTATGTATTCGGCAGGCTGGCTGGCTTTGGCTGTTTCTGGCTGTCTCTCTATCTGTCTATAACTCTATCTGTCTATATCTCTATCTGTCCATATCTTTGTCTATATCTTTATCTGTCTATATCTTTGTCTGTCTATATCTTTGTCTGTGTCTATATCTATCTATATCTATATGTCCTATATCTCTGTCTCTGTCTCACATGTACACATAAGTACAGTTATTATACATAGTGTAAATTACCTAGGATAACCCAAAAATTCCAGGCAAAGTGCTATACAATGCTTGTAGATATAATACATAATAAGCATGGAAACCCCTGGCAAGTAATACTTCTGCATCATGTATAATACCTGTTGGCTTACGAGAGACACTCTAAGACTGAGACAAGCAGACAGAAAGACATACACAGTCAGACAGATAAGCAGAGTTAGACAGACATAAGCAGAGCTAGACAAACAGACAGATAGATAGACAGACAGATACAGACAGAGAGATACAGACAGACAGACAGATAGACAGACAGACAGACAGACATATAGACAGACAGACAGACAGATAGACAGACAGACAGACAGATAGACAGACAGACAGATAGACAGACAGACAGATAGACAGACAGACAAACAGATATTGAAAAAAGGAGGGTTCCCTCCAGTGCTGCTGGCGTTTAGCAAATGTCACTGGGGTGTCAAGAGTTATCTGACACTTGTCAACACACCATTCTTCAAGGAGTTTCATATACTCCAGGCACACAGGCAGACAGATAAGCAGAGCTAGACAGATAGACAGACAGATACAGACAGATAGACAGATAGACAGATACAGACAGATAGACAGATACAGACAGATAGACATAAACAGACAGATAGACAGATACAGACAGATAGACAGATACAGACAGATAGATAGACAGACAGACATACAGACAGATAGACAGAGTGAAAAAGCAAGGGTTCCCTGCACACATTCATTCATCAATGTCACTGCCTTATCAGTAGTTATCTGACACTTGTCAACACACCATTCTTCAAGGAGTTTCATATATACTCCAGGATGTCTAAAACATTGCTGGGACCTATAAATACTTCATATATATTTATATACAATAGTAAATGACCAAGGAAGGTGAATATGTTCATCTGTTGGTGTGATTGTGACTATTTGAGTACTATTTCAGTACATAATATTAGTGTTAGAACAAAGATTGGCTATGAAATCACAAGAACTATTGTAAATTGTAATTATCAGAACATAAAAATTATATAAATTAAAATAAAAACTAGAAAAAAAAGTATATCCGCAATACTTCTGCAAGCAGCAGGACTTGATGTTGCCGTCAGGTGAGCATCCAGTACCAAATTGGCAGGCTTATATCTCGGTAAGTACTGGCCCAAATTTTATTTTTTTTAGCCTATCCTGTTTATAAAAATGTGCTCTTCTTTTTTAAAAAAAAATATATTTTTTTTTTTTTCAAAATATTGGGTCAGCTACATGAGTGAACATATATCTATGTGTGGACAGTTTAAGGGTTAAATAATCAATACCTTACTGACAACTCGTAACAAAGTAAATTCTATCTATATTAAAAGTTTCGCTGATGTTCCCATGCACAGGATCGGAATAGGATGGGTGAACCTACTCATTAATAGATCAAATGTAAATACCCGTATAATCAAGAGAGACTTCTGGAATTATTCTACATCATAATACAAACAGTTATCTACTAAGAGATATTCTGTATTGTCCCATGGCAGAGACTAAGTAATATTCTAGAGCGCCAGGGGGAATTGCCTTAATGACTGAGGGCCTGAACCTACTGCCTGACAGAGTGACCATATACCCCACATGAGGTTGATCAGGTAAAGTAAACCGGTCAGTCACCTGGTCCATCAAGACAATTGCACAATTACTGGCAAACAAAGATTCCAATAATAACCTAACATATTATGTATTATTATTATAATAAAAAGAGGAAGCACTAAACCAACAAACATGTACAATAAAATTAAAGAGCAATATTCTAGTATCATGATACATGAAGTCAGATAATAGTATAAAGTTGGAAATCTTTACTGTAGCTACAAGTGCAGAAGTCTGCTATATAATATTAAGTGAATCCTTGTAACTAGAATATTCTCAAATAAAAAGTGTTGTGCATGGACATAATTCACAACATTTATTCTCGACCCTCCAGGTAACACACAAGCTTATTAAGAAGTGAAGATAAGAATAGTATCCCAGAAATCAAGGTTCAAGACCATTATAATTAAAGGTCCAAGACCATTATAGTGAAGATCTCTTTATACAAGTTACAAGGTCTCTTGATCTGTGAAGGTATATCAGACCTTTAAGACCCTCAAAAGGTGTTTCAAAGAACCATTTCTTATGAATAGAAAATATAGAAAAAATATAATTGGAAAAATAATTACAGTAGACTCCTGGATTACGTCATTTTTTCGTTCAAGAATGCTGTTCAAGTGCCATTACTGAACGAATTGATTCCCATAAGGAATAATGTAAATTAGATTAGTCATTTTAGACCCCCAAAAATACACTTGCAAAAGCACTTACAAAAATAAACGTACATACAAGGGTGAGTTTGGAGACTATTGTAAACCGGGGATCCACTGTAATTGTATTGAAAGTATGCAAAAATATGATTATATAAATGTAAAACAATCAAAATGAAACTTTGCTAACTGAAGCTAATAATGAAAAACAAAATACAGTAAGACTTACAAACACATTGAGAATCTTCTGTATTGTGTATAATATTCTAACCTGACCTAACCTAACCTAACAACAACACTGTACAATATACATTATAACACAATTCAATATACATCCTAACAC
Source organism: Cherax destructor (assembly GCA_009830355.1). Classification (NCBI taxonomy): domain Eukaryota; kingdom Metazoa; phylum Arthropoda; class Malacostraca; order Decapoda; family Parastacidae; genus Cherax; species Cherax destructor. Next base: position 6,359 of record WNWK01041857.1, on the reverse strand, counting down.
TACCAAATGTGCATCACAACACTACACAATATACACCACAACAGTACACAATACAGTGGACCCTCGGTTAACGAATACCCCGGAAATCGTGCAATTATGTAAGTATAATTTTGTAAGTTCTTGTGGAAGTGTATTTTTGGGGGTCTGAAATAGACTAACCTACGTGAAATTTTTCCTTAAGGGAGTAAATTCGTTCGGTAATGGCACTTGAGCAGACTTCAGGAGTGAAGTTTTTACGAAACTCGGGGGTCCACTGTATACATCAGAACAGTACACAATATAAATCAGAACACTACACAATATTCATCACAACACTACACAATATACATCACAACACTACACAATATTCATCACAACACTACATAATATACATCACAACACTACACAATATACAGTGGTCCCTCGTGTTTCGGTGATTCCAAATATCGGTGATTTCATGTTTCGAGCGCTTTTTTCGCTCAGTGTTTCCCTCGTGTATCGGTCATTCCCTCATGTATCGGTCCATACCAGACCTGTCCGCCTGCCTGCACTTGCGCACCTTGCCGTGAAGGACGCCAGTCTAATGTTGTTTACCATTGAGAGAACATTACCCAGCGTGCTCTTTCAAACATTTCACAATAAACTTATTATGTTTATTGCTGGTTTAGTAATTGTCACTGTGAAATAAGTCACCATGGGTCCAAAGAAGCTTCACAAGACGATAAAGGCTATAGCACCTGCCAGTGATAAAGTGTAGCATTAACAGTGTAGCAATGGAAATAAGTTACTCTGTCTGACTTTTTTGGGTTATCCTATGTTTTCTACACATATGTTGCTATATATGATAATCTATGTATAACTGGATTTGTGTATACCTGAATAAACTTACTTAAGTAAGTTAAGCGATTAATCGATAGAAAATGATGACAAGAAACTTAACTCCTACAATGTTGTTTGAGGATTATAGGGACACTGACAAGAGCACCGCCCTCTGCCACCATCTCCTCCAAGGAAAGTGTATTTCTTATTTATATAAGTGTGAATATTTCCTTTTTATAAATTAAAGTGAAAATATTTCTTATTTATAAATTAAATTGTAAATATTTCTTATTTATAAATTATTTACATTTTTTGTATGCTAGTGGTAGTGGTGTTCTGCTGCCGCTGACCACCACCATGGCTTATCTTCATTGGCCCTTATACCTAACAACAACAAACACACTACCACCATTCCTTACATTCGTAATGACATGTTTTATTCATTCTAGAGTTTATATCATGTTTCTATGTTATTAATATTGTTTATTACAGTGGGCCCCCGGTTTACGATAGTCTCCAAACTCGCCATTTTATGTAAGTTTATTTATGTAAGTGTATTTTTGGGGGTCTAAAAGGACTAATCTAATTTACATTATTCCTTATGGGAATAAATTCATTCGGTAATGGCACTTGAACAGCATTCTTGAACAAAAAAATGACGTAATCCGGGGGTCCACTGTATGTCACATTAGATGAATTGTGCTAGATAAATAAGCTATAGAGTTGATATTATTGTCATATTGAAGGACTATCTTGTTCTGCCTCCAAACAAACTCTACCGACTCTCTCATACGCCAACAAGAGTCTTCAATAAAGGTAAAACTTATTTAACTGTTCATTTGCCCATTATAATTAATGCTTTATATTTATTTCTCATTGTTTTTCTGTATGTAAAACTATAGTATTTATTCTTTAAAAAAATGATTTTTTTTGGAATATTTTTGGGTGGAAACGGATTAATTGTATTTACATTATTTCTTATGGGAAATAAGGTTTCAACTTTCGAGCAATTCGTGTTAAGGTCTAGCTCCTGGAACGGATTATGATCGAAACATGAGGGACCACTGTACATCACATCACTACTCAATATACATCCCAACACTACACAATATACATCACAACACTACAAAGTATACATCACAACACTACACAATATACATCACAACACTACAGAGTATACATCACAGCACTACACAATATACCTCACAACACTACACAATATACATCACAACACTATACAGTATACATCACAACACTACACAATATACATCACAAAATGACACTACAAGTACCACAACTACAAGTATCATTACTACAATTATCACCACTACACGTATCACCACTACAAGCATCACCACTACAAGTATCACCACTACAAGTATCACCACTGCAAGTATCACCACTACAAGTACCACAACTACAAGTATCACCACTACAAGTATCACCACTACAAGTATCACCACTACAAGTATCACCACTACAAGTACCACAACTACAAGTATCACCACTACAAGTACCACAACTACAAGTATCACCACTACAAGTATCACCACTACAAGTACCACAACTACAAGTATCACCACTACAAGTATCACCCCAACAAGTACCACAACTACAAGCATCACCACTACAAGTATCACTACAACAAGTACCACAACTACAAGCATCACCACTACAAGTATCACCCCAACAAGTACTACAACTACAAGCATCACCACACAACAAGTACCACAACTACAAGCATCACCACTACAAGTATCACCACTACACATATCACCACTACAAGTATCACCACTACAAGTATCACCACTACAAGTATCACTACTACAAGTATCACCACTACAAGTACCACAACTACAAGTATCACCATTACAAGTACCACAACTACAAGTATCACCACTACAAGTATCACCACAACAAGTACCACAACTACACCTGTTGTCATGTTCACCTAGCAGCAAATAGGTACCCGGGTTGTTAGTCGACTGGTGTGGGTCGCATCCTGGGGGACAAGATTAAGGACCCCAATGGAAATAAGACAGACAGTCGTCGATGACGCACTGACTTTCTTGGGTTATATGGGTGGCTAACCCTCCGGGGTAAAAAATCCAAAGAAATCTTAACACAACACTACAAGCATCACCACTACAAGTATCACCACTACAAGTATTACCACTACAAGTATCACCACTACAAGCATCACCACTACAAATATCACCACTACAAGCATCACCACTACAAGTATCACCACTACAATTATCACAACTACGAGTATCACCACTACAATTATCACCATTACAAGTATCACCACTACAGGTATCACCACTACAAGTTTTATCTCTACAAGTACCATAAGTATAAGTATCGAATCGAATCGATATGGCCGAAGAATCGACGAGATGGGTAAGGAAGAAGGAAGGGAAAGGATGGAAATGCTGGAAAAGGATGGGATGGTGGAGGAGAGGAGGATGTGAAGTTCAGTGGCCCAACCACTGTGGAGCAAGTGGTACTGACGTACTGCAGGTCTTGATGGCGAGTAATCAGGAACAGCAGGGTGGCACCTTGAAAGGTGCGGTGATGGCAGAGGCAGGCATGCAGGCAGTGAAGGTCAGCAGTCAAGTGTTGAGTCTTCAATTAATCATTTTTCCGTTTTCAAATGAGTTGTACTGCTTACATGTGAGGTGATCCACCTGAAATTGATAGTCGCTTTTATGGTTGGCGAGGGCAATGAGTACTACATGGAAGGGAAAGAAAACGTCAGTACAGACGAACTTGGCAGTCCCATCTTTAAGTCGCTGGTGAAGTTCAGAAGCAAACATTTGGTCATTAAACTGACGAGTTGTGTAGAACCGAAGACTAGAGAGTGTAGTTTTGTATGTGGCAGCAGAGGCGGTGGAGGCAGCAGAGGCGGTGGAGGCAGCAGAGGTGGTGGAAGGCAAGGTCGGTGATTGGTCCGTGGCAGTAGTAGTTGAATGCTTCTCATTGGTGGGAGTTGGCTGTATCTCCACAGGTGAGGAGGCAGCTGATTGGTTCTCAGTAGGGGTGTGAGGTGGTGGTGAGCTCTCATTGGTTGGTGTTGGCGTGACGTCAGTATTAGCTAGTGTTGGTGGTGGAGCATCAGCTGAGCCACCAGCAGGTAAAGTAAAGTCGACAATATGCTGGGAATTGTTGAGTATCACAGAAGATGGTGGAGAATCTGGAAATTTGAACTCTGGCATGTTGTTTAATTTGAAGAGTTCGTTGATGGAGGTGTTGAACATCCCAGGAACAGCAGCATTATGCATATGAGCATAGACCATACAGTAGTAGATGGTGGTGGGGTCACTGGCAGGTGCGATGTTGGTAGTAGTAGGTTGCGTGGAAGCTTGGAGAATTTTAGTTGTGGTAGCTTGTAGTTTAGTAATTGCAGCATAGGTGGGTGATTTTGAAGATGACTTTTTCTGTGCTGCTTCTTGGGTCTTCTTCAGAATGTCTTTACGAGTGGGACACTTAGCAGCAAGTGTGTGATGATCGTTGCTTTTACAGTTGAAGCAAGATGGTGTTGGTGGAGCAGCGGCAGTGCATGATCTAAAATCATGTCCATCGCTACTACATGTAGTGCAAAACTTCTCTTCCTTCACAGGACAGTCTCTGGTGTTTTGTGAATACGAGTACCAGGTCCAACAGTGAGAAATGTAGTGGAATCTCTCAGCTTCGATGCAGGTGGGGCTGACGAAGTAATAATATACAGCCAGACCGTCGGCTAATGCAGTGGCAGCCATGTTGACATCGGTAAACGTGACCTTGAGCATGGAGGAAGCTGTAGGTATTTTCATGATGCTCTCCACTGTGGCCCATGAGTTTTGATCTTCAATGGATGTCTTGAGTTCGTCGATAGGTTGAACTGTAAGAAGCTTATCGAGTTTCTTAAGGAAAACTGTTCTCCTTGCCCTGAGAGCTGGAGATGACATGACAGTAAATCCTCGTTCAGAGAGAGTGGTGGTGGCTGTTGTAGTGAGTAGCTTCTCTGCATCTTCATCATCGTTGCATACAACAATAAATGCTTCTTTCAGGGTCAATATGGTGTTGAACTTCACCTGTAGCACGTTCTTAACAGCAACTGCTAGAGCAAGTTTGGTTGAATCATTCACAGTGCCACTGTTGGGTTTGATCTTGACACGATTTGCATAGCTCATCGTGATGAAGGTATAAATTCCCCTCCCCAACGGGGATCGTAGGGAGACTGAAAACCGAAAGTCAGAGCTGCTGTGACCGCACTGGGCAAAGTCAACAAGCAGAATCGTATCGTATCGTTCTGTATCGGTAATAATCTAATAATCGTATAAGTATCATCACTGCAAGTATCACCACTACAAGCATCACTACAAGTATCACCACTACAAATATTGTAGTTGCAGGGTCGTGTCATAGCTCCTGGTCCTGTCTCTTGGCTGGTCCCTACTAGGTTCACTCTACCTGTATGTATGTATATATGTGTATTTTGCACACATATACACAGTAGACTATGAGCAGCTCTCAGCTATTTTGTAAGAGGTTTTTATCAAGTTACAAAATACCCAGAACTCACCATGTGGAGGTGGCTGCTCCTCGAGTTCCTTCATTTTTTTTAAAAAAAATTCTTGTTTTTTATTAAAACAAAATTATTTTTTTAAATAAAACAAAATATTTTTTATATGGAACAAAATTTTTTTTTTTTAAATAAGATTCGTTTTTTTAATGAAAACAAAATATAAATAATTGTATTTAAAATAATAATGTGAGTGAGTAGAGAAGAATACATAGAGAAGACTACACTGCCAGAAGCTCACTCTATTGTGTCATATGTTGGTTAATAATTGTTACCGTAAACGCAAGAGAGTGCCATATACAAGGCATAGTGTAGGGCTAGACGTTTGGTCTTGTTTATTATAGAATACCCACCTGCTAATGCATCACCCCATTGTGGGACCTCTGTGTCTGATGGGGCGTTGGGCACTGATGGGGTGTTGGCCACTGATCGAGTGTTGGCCACTGATGGGGCATTGGCCACTGATGGAGTGTTGGCCACTGATGGGGCATTGGCCACTGATGGGGCGTCAGTCTCTGATGGGAAGTCATCCCATGGCAATGCATCATTCTCTGAAGGGTCGCCGGCTTCTGATGGTGCATCAGCTTCTGATTGGGCATTGCCCTCTGATGGGGCATCAGCCTCTGATTGGGCATTGACCCCTGATAGGGCATCGACCCCTGATGGGGCATCGGCTTCTGATTGGGCGTTGGCCTCTGGTGGGGCATCATCTTCTGCTGGAGCATCGGCCTCTGATAGGGCATCTTCTGCTGGGGCATCGGCCTGTGGGGTAGCATTGGTCAGTAGCTGCTTTACTGTTTCCTCAAGTATTTGAATCACTTGAAAGATGGATAGCCGTCTAGACCTTTCTGGGTCCATCATAAAATTGATCAATTTAATTTGCTGCAGGGGGCCAAGAATTTTCCTTTTCTAAAGTAAGAGCCTAAGAGTTTAAACATCATGTGTCCCAGGGAATAAACATCACCTTTAGGGGTGCATGGACCACAAAAATACC
>WNWK01041856.1:0-16254 GCA_009830355.1 Cherax destructor | reverse complement strand
TTTCTTCCAATATTATTCCTAATGTTTAACACAAAATTTTACCAAAAGTTATATTTTAATTTCCCCTCCTTATGGGTTTTCTTTTTGGCTAACATAAACTTTATAAATAAGGAGTAACCAATTTTGGACGGGAATCCATAAAAAAATGTACTTTAATTCCTTTGTCCCGGATTTTTAGATTTATACCTGGCTTCCCCAAATTTAACATTTTTTAGAGCCATTATAGGAGTAAAGGGCCTTCAATGATGACATAGAATCAGTAATGATAAAGGAGTCAAGCTCATTTCATGTTAGTTTTTTAGTTAAAAGGGATTGCAAACAATTCGTTTAAGTGGATCCCCAAAGGTTAATTTTTTTTTAGTTCAAAAAAATTATTATTGTTCTTAACTGGGAGGGGGAAACCCGGCAGTAGCCCTCCGAAGACCCCTTTTGACCACTTATATAACTTAGAAATTTAACCCCAACGGGCAAAAATTTCCTTTTTGGGGTTTGTTTTAAAAAGGGTTTTTTTAAAAGGGGATTATTTGAATATTTTTTTGGGGGGGGACTTGATTTTGTGATATTAAAAAACATTTTCCATGGGGGGGTAAAATGCTTTTGGCCCTCATGATACAATTCAGGGAATTTGAAACTTAAGGGCCTGCATGTTTTCACAACCATTTAGATCTGGGGGAAAGTTTTTTGGGAAAAAAAAAATTAAAATCGAAAAAAAAAACAACTTCAAGAAAGAAAATAAAAAAATTACCCCAACCCAGCCCCACCATGTTGCCGGGCAGCAGCCCCATTTTCGCCAACTTCAATCCCCTTTTCTCAGTGAGTATTGATCACAAATATGTATTTTTTTTATTAGATTTAGAAAAAAATATCATTTCAAAAAATTTTTTTTTTTTTTTTAAATTGTGGGAAACCCGAGAACGAAGTTTCCCGAGAGACCCCCTTTTTGGGCAACAGGCCTTTTTGGGAAAACCCCGTTCCCGGGGTCGAAATTTTTTAAAAAAAAAAAATTTTTATGGAATGATAGGGAAACCCTTTTCCACTGCCACCAAAATTGGGAAATTTAAAAAAAAAAACCCGGGAAATTTTGCCGGGTTAAGGGAATTTATTACTTAGGAAACGGGGATTTTGCCCACTTTTTTCCCATTTTGGAAATTCCAACTTTAGCTACAAAATTAAAGGTTTCCAAAAAACTCCATTTCTTCATCGATTGAGGAAAAAGAAACCCCTTTTTTACTAATTCCCAAATACCCAAAATAGTGGCCCGGAAAAAACAATTTGGAAACACACAAATTTTAAACTATCCCAAATTTTAAAATAGGTCCAGAATGAACAAGGGAAAAATTTCCCCAATTAAAATAACATCTTCTGTTTTATTAGTCACGCCCCCGGCCCTTTACATTACTTTTGCTTTCCATTTTAAATTTTTTACCCCAAAAAAGAAGATTTACGTTATGTTAAACCATCATTGTAAAAAATGGAAAATAATATCCCCCATTTAAAATATTGACTCACCGTTGATGTGTTTGGACGATGGGTGTTTTGTTTATTTTAACATCTCCAAAATAACTTTTTTGCATTTGCGCCGTTTCAATTCTTTTATCGAAAAACCCGTTAAAAATTCTATTTCAAACATTATTCTAAAAAAGACTAAGAAAAAGTAAAGAAAAAAACCCATACGAAATAGACTGCAAAGTCGTGTTTTAAACCAAAACACAGGTTTTTTTCCCTATTATACTGTGGTGCGGGTTTTTTTTATACTGCCAAAACCCACAGACCCATTCTATCACACCCCAGGCCAACAGCCTTTTTCGCTTGATTTCGGGGGTAAATTGGGCCTAGTCCCCCTTTGGGGCGAAGGATTATCGCAAAAACCCCCAAAAAGGGAATATTAGTGTTAGAAAAAAGATTGGCTATGAAATCAAAAGAACATTATAAATTGTAATTATGGGAACATAAAATTATAAAAATTAAAAATAAAACTAGAAAAAAAAATATCCGCAATACTTCAAGCGGGGACGATGGCCCAGGTGAGCGCCTGGGACCAACTTCCATATTTGTAAGTATCCCTAAAAATTTTGTTTCACCACCCTTTTATAAAAACATTTTAAAATTTTTTTTTTTTTTTTTTTTTTCAAAAATTTTTCGGAGGAGCCAGTGAATGTGATCAGTGTGGACAGTTTGGGTTAAAAGCCCACCCTACCAAAAGATTGTCAATGCAGGCAGGCCCCAACCACAAGCATTTCCACCTGACTCCATCCAAATCCTCACGCTCTTCACCAGGTGACTGTTTGTGACTTGATAAAGGCCCACTGGTGGGCGAAACATTACGTAAAATCATAATACTGTTGTATTAATTTTTTTCCTTGATTTGTGGGGTGAAAACGAGGGGAAAGGGGAGAATTTCACCCTGGGAAGGGATGAGGGATGGGGTAAAAGGATTTTGTGGGGGCCCCACGGGCCCCGGATGTGGAGGGGGACAGGGTAATGGAACCTGGAAAATGACGGCTGTTTGGGGTGGGAGGGGGAAAATTTTTGAAGGGAAAGAAACCGGGTTTTTGGGCTTGAGTCATGGGTGGGAAACAATGCCTGCACTTTAAAAAGAGTTTGGGTATTGGCGTTTGGAGGATATCTAAACAAAAAGTCTGGGGACCCTTCAAAGACAGGAATTTTGAAATGGTGAAAATGTTTTTTTGGGTCACTCTGCCCCAAAAACCTGCAAATTTTTTCCCCTTTTTTTTTTTATTTTGAATTAAGATTTTGTATTTTTTTGAAACTTAAAAAATGCTCTCTGATATTATATGATTTAGGAAAATTTTTAAATTTATATATTGTTTTGGGATTTTTCAGCTTTGGGGGAAAAAAGTAGGGGTTGTATTTGGGGTTGCCGCTGTTTATAAAACAGGGAGGTGTTGTATTTGCGGGGGTTCCCGCTGGGGAATAAAACAGTGGTGGTAGCGGTTGAGCGGGGTTTTAAAAAAGAACCACCCCCATAAATGTGTTTCAATAGCGAAAAAGAGGGGGCTATCACCCCCAAAAAAAAAGAGGAACTGTGCAAAAGTCATAATATGAAACCCAGATAAAAATGAAGATAATGGTGATGAGAAGGTCCCATCACCTCTGAAACACTGTGATAACTCACTGGAAGATTCCATTGTTCATTTTCACCAGCTGTGATGAAGCTAGAACATGAGGTTCTGATGAATAACTAAATCAGTCATTTCTGTGTGTGTAATATGAGTGATGATATTGCAGCTCAAAATGGGGTGATCATGTGATAGTGTGATGAAGCAAGACAATAATGTAAAAAAAAGCAGCAAAGCATTGACCTTAGGTGGTGAACAACACAAGGAACACAGGTGTGACAAGTATGAACATCAGAACACAGTGTGCTGACAAGTGATGAACATCAGGGAACACAGTGTGCTGACAAAGTAATGAACATCAGGAACACAGTGTGCTGACAAGTGATGAAACATCAGGAACACAGTGTGAAAAGTGATAAACATCAGAACACAGTGTGCTGACAAGTGATAAACATCAGGAACACAGTGTGCTGACAAATGAGGAGGAAAATAAACAACACAATGTGCTGACAAATGATGAACAACATAATCACAATGTTCTAAAAAGGGATGAATTGCATCATGACCATAGTGCTTTGACAAATGATGCATCACATCATGAACACAATGTGCTGAAAAATGATGGTTATACTATAAAATATTGCTTTAACAAATGATGAACCACAGCAGAATGGACTGTTCTGATAAATGTTGAACATGTCCTCTAACATATGATGAATCATGTGATAAAATACTGCACTGACAATATTGTTCATGCTGTACCATATGATGAACCACAGCATGAATGGACTGATCTGACAAATGTTGAACATGTTCCTCTAACATATGATGAATCTTTGATAAATATACTCACTGACAAATATTGTTCATGCTGTACCATATGATGAACCACTCATGAATGGACTGATCTGACAAATGTTGAACATGTTTCCTCTAACATATGATGAATCATGTGATAAATATACTGCACTGATAAATATTGTTCATGCTCTAACATATGAACCACATCATGAAAACAACATGCTGGAAATTATGATTCATGCTATGAAAAAATACTTTAACATATGATGAACCACATCATGAATGGACTGCCCTGACAAATGTTGAACATATTCCTCCAACATACGATGAATCATGTGATAAATATTCTGCACTGACAAAATTGCTCATGCACTAACATGTGATGAATCATGTAATAAATATACTGCACTGACAAAATTTCATGCTCTGACATATGATGAATCATGTGATAAATATTCTGCACTGACAAATATTGTTCATGCTCTGACATATGATGAACCACATCATGATTGCAATGTTCTCAAAATTATGAATCATACTATGTAAAAATACTTTAACATATGAACCACATCATGAATGGACTGCTCAGACAAATGTTGAACATGTTCCACTAACATATGATGAACCAAATCATGAATGGACTGCCTTGACAAATGTTGAACATGTTCCACTAACATATGATGAACCACATCATGAATGGACTGCCTTTTCAAATGTTGAACATGTTCCCCTAACATATAAAGAACCACATCATGAATGGACTGCCCTGAAAAATTTGAACATGTTCCACTATCATATAATGAACCACATCATGAATGGACTGCCCTGAAAATTTTGAACATGTTCCACTATCATATAATGAACCACATCATGAATGGACTGCCCTGACAATTTTGAACATGTTCCACTATCATATGAAGAACCAATCATGAATGGACTGCCTTGACAAATGTTGAACTTTTCCCACTAACATATAAAACCACATGAAGGGAAATCCCTGACAAATGTTAACTTTTACAACATATAATAAACCCACATCATGAATGGACTGCCCGAAAATTTCACAAAATATGATGAACTAATATGAATGGATCCCCTGACAAATGTTCCACTAACATATGATAACCACATTCTGAATGGACTGCATTTTCAAATACTGAAATGTTCTTCAAAATATGATGAACCACATCATGAACACAATGTGCTGACAAAAAATGAACCACATGAGCATAAGGGCTAAAAAATACCCAATAGGAATGTGACATATGATGAACCACATCATGAACACAATGTTCGAAAAATAAATTACATTATGAACACAATGTCCTGACAAATGATGAACAATATCATGAACACAATGTGCTGACAAATGATGAAATCGCGGGCAAAAATGTGTTTTAAAAACAAAAAAAAATGAAACAAAAAAAATTTAAAATGAGCCTTGGCAAATTTTCTAAAAATGAATTACATCAAAACTTAATGTTCTGAAAATGATGGACCAAAGGAAACAATGTGCTGACAAATGATGGACACCGGGAAGACAAGGGCTGAAAATGATGGCCCAATCATGAAGACAATGTGCTGAAAATGATGGACCACATCAGGAAGACAATGTGCTAAAATTGATGGCCCACATCAGGAAGAAATGTGCTGACAAATAAGGGACACACGGAAGACAATTGCTGAAAATGATGGACACATCAGGAAGACAATGTGCGACAAATAATCAAAAGATCATGAACACAATATTAAAAAATAATGACATCACTTGAATGCAAATAGTTCCTTGGGGGTCAGTGTTGGAGGACATGTGCGGGAGATACATGTGCTGGAGGTACACATGCGGGAGGTAAAATGCTGGAGGTACACCTGCTGGATACACCTGCTGGGGTACATGTATGGAGGTACACGTGCTGGGGGTACACGTGCTGGATAGGGGAGGACACGTGCGGGAAGTACACATGTGGAGGACACATTCTGGAGAAAAATGTGCTGGAGGTACATGTGGGGCACGTGCTGGAGGTACATGCTGGAGGAAACATGGAGAATCTTTGCTCATAGATTCTGATGCATTATTTACAACTACTGGAATAAGAGTTTAAGTCCCCATTTACTTAATAGTTCTAGATAAATAAAAATGACCAACTGGAATAAGACAAACACAAGGCCAAAAAAATTTAGAAATTTATTTACCAGGGGAAACAATTTATCAAACAGAAAAAAGACTGTAAATGCCAAGTTTTGAAAAAAAAATAAGTCATGACTGATAATCAAACAGTCTGAAAAGTTTATTAGAAAATATTATAAAACCCCTTCAAAATTTAAAAAAAGGAAAATTATTTCCAGGTGACAAGGAGAATGTTTGTCCTCATCATTATGTGAAGAAATTTTCCAGTTGAGCCCGAGCTTATTTGATCCAATACAACTAAAAAGAAAAGTAATTTTACTAAGAATTCTGCAATAAGACATCATCAAAGCAGGTGTCCCAGGGGATATAAAAAACCCAGTACCATTTAAGGATTTAAAATACCGACTGAAAAGGCATGTAATTGAGAGGTCAAGACTTATGCCACACTCTGAAGAACATGACCTAAAAACACAAGCAGGTCTGCCAGCCCTGGTGAGGGGGAAACCCCACCCGCACTCACAAACGCAAGTCTATGCTAAAGAACTTTCCTGAGGGTGATGAATACATATGAAGTGAATTTTTGTGTTTTTAGTATGTATGCTCCAGTACGGGGGTACTTACACGGGTTAGATTCGGGGCACGCGAAGCAAAAACCCCTCTAAAAACATAGCTTTTTTATCACTTTCAAATGAATATAAAACCCTGATGATTTTAATTATCATATTTTAAAGGAGCAATATACAGCAGACCATCATTTAACAGGGAACGAGTTCCTGAAAACCTTGTTGGGAAAAAACCCGTGTTAGATGAACTAACAACTTAGGGGAAAAAATGGGGGTTATTTCGACCCAAAAAGAAAAACAATTTTTTTTTTTTTTGGCCTCCACATCTTACAACAAAAAAAGGGAAAAGGGTTTGGTTCTTGTTGGAGTTTAGTTGTTTTCCCTTTAAACACAAATGAAACAAAAATTTGATTTTTCCCTTAAATTGTGGGTGCTAGTGTTTGGGGATGATTGTGAAGACAGTGGAGAGTTATGCTGTGGGCCCCACTGGGCTGGGTGGATGGTGAGGTTTTGGTATGAAGTCAATGGTTGTCTGGAGGTCTAACTTTTAAGTCATTCAGTCAGTCAAGTCATTCAGTCAAGCATTCAGTCAGTCAGCATTCAGTCGTCAAGTCATTCAGTAGTAAGTCATTCAGTAAGTCAGTCAAGTCATTCAGTAAGTCAGTCAAGTCATTCATTCGTGTCAAGTCATTCATTCATTTAGTCAAGTCATTCATTCAGTCAGTCAAAAATTAGTCAGTCAAGTTTCATTCAGCGCGTTATTCATTCAGTTTCCGTCATTCATTCAGTCAGTCGTATTCATTCAATCAGTCAAGTCATCATTCAGTCATCGTCTTCAGTAAGTCAGCGTATTCAGTAAGTCAGTCATTCATAAGTCGCGCCTTCAGTAAGTCACAAGCCAGAAGTCATTTAGTGTCGGGGCAAATGGGGCAAAATTAGTCATAAGTCGTCATTCAAAAGTCAGTCATTCATAAACAGTCATTCAGTTAAATCGCAATCATTCAGTAAGTCAGTCAGCCACAAACTAATGTTTTCCCTTTTTTTTGTTAAAAGAAAACTTCTTAGGACGGTTAGTCTTGTCTAAATCTTTGTTTTCTTCGTTAATTCAAAATTTAAATGCTTTATCTTTCTTGCCACTTTTAGCAACACTGGTATGCCTACTGGGTTATGTTGTTTTGGGAGATACAGTGGCCCCCGTTTGAACATAACCGTCCAGGAGCTGTTCTAAACTCGGTTTAAAGTCAAATCAATATTTCCCATAAGAAATAATGGAAATAAAATTTAAACAGTTCCCGAAACCCAAAATATTAAAAAAAAAAATTTTAATGGATTTAAATTTTAGTTCTACATACAAAAAATTTTCATAGTAAAGAAAAATTAAATAAATAAATATTTTATATAAATATAAAATTACATTTTTATTCCTTTATTGAAGATTGTTGATGACATATGGAAGATAGGAGGGCTTAGTTTTTGGGAAGGGAACCTCCAAAAGGACTTTCAGGTAACAAGTCCTCTCGGGGTTACTTCCTTTTTTGTCTTTTAACCCCACTAGGACCAGCTTGAGAGTCACTGGACCCCTGTCTCACAAAATAACTGTCCAGAGTCCTCTGTTTCTGGCGCTCTTAAAGATTTGCCTGAAGTGGCATTGTTTGTCACTGAACATGTTGCTGATATGGCTTGTTTCAGCTTGGTCAGGGTGGTATTTCTCCACAAACCTTTGAACATCGCTTCCACTTTGCACAAATCTCCTTAATCTCTGAAGAAGGCACCTCAACCAGCCCCTCTTCCTCCCCCTCCTGTGAAACAAGAGCCTCAACTCTGGTTTTATGCTCTTCCAGTTCCAACTCTTACAGCTTCAGTTGTTGCTCTCCCCTGTGGCCCTCCACCAATTCTTCCACATCCTGCCACTCACCTCCAAACCCAGGGATTTGCCCAATACCACAATACCTTCCACAACAGGCACAGGGTTGGCAGGTCAGGTCAGCCTCAAACCCTTCAAAATCCTCTTGGACACAACCTGGCACAATGGTCCCCAGCAGAGTTCAAAGTCCGGGAGTCACTCCATTCCAAGCCTTACCTATAAGGCCTATCAGTTGTAGATATTGAAGTAATTCTTCCAGAACTCTAAGGTCAATTCAGTGTCCAAGGTCACTCAAAGCACTTTTCAAACACTGCTTTTGTGAGAGTTTTTGAAGTAACAAATTACCTGCTGGTCCATGGGCTGGAGGAGGGGAGTGGTGAGATGCAAGAACTTCACTTTATGAAACTGAAGTCGTTAGTAAAGTAGGTCCCCAAGTTTGGCAGATGTGCAGGAGCATTGTCCAGTAACAGGAGGCACTTGGGGTCCAAACCCTTTCCTGTAGGTATTTTTTCATACTGGGGCCAAACACTTCATGGATCCATCACTGAAAAATGCCTTGGCCCCATGCATTCTGACTAGCTCTCCACAAGACACAATCTATTCTTGATGACATTGTGCTTCATTTTAAAATCCCCACTAGCATTAGCACAAAGCATAAGAGTTAGCCTGTCTTTCATTGGCTTGTGGCCCTGGCAGTGCTTTCCTCCTGATAATGTAGGTCCTTGGGGATTTTCTTCCAAACAAGCCGTTTCGACAATTGAATTGTTCGGGTCTAGATTTTCAGTGTTTATGTAATCTTTTAAACTCGTTATGAATTTTTCAGCCACATGTTTGTCTAACTGGCAGCCTCATCATGCCTTACCACATTGTGTATGCCACTACTCCTTCTTAACCTTTGACTGTCGAACCCTAACTGGTGCTCTCCTTTGTCGCAAAAAATTCGAAAATAAATTATTTTTTCTATCAAAATGTTGATTGTTTTTCTTGATGGTTTATCCAATTTTTTTTTTTTTTGATCAGTACTTACGGAGAATGAGGCGAGTTGGCAAAAAGGGGCCGCGATGGCAAAAAGTGGCGAGTTGCTCACCGGTAAACTTTGGTTTACTTCCTTTTTTGGTTTCTTGTTTTTTCACTATTTTATTTTTTTCGTAACATGTGGCCTTGAGACCAAAAATAAGGTCATTGTATATATATACACTGTGTATGCAAACAATAATCGACTTAACATTAGTATCATTATATTGTTTACAAAACTTGTTTACACCAACCAAACAATAAATTTTTTTTTTATATTTATAATATATATATACACATATAATGACTGGACACTTTCCATCAACTCATTGCACTAAAGCTCCAAGTTTGTGTGTGTGTGTGTGTGTGTGTGTGTGGGGGGGTTTTTTAATCTTTTGAGTCATGGTGGCAGCTGTCAAAAAAAAACCTTTCACCCCCCTCATCCTGTAACAAAAAAAGGGGACCCATGTCTTTTTCCCCCACATCCTCTTTTTTTTCCCTTCTACCTCCCTTTCCCTTTTCTTCTTCCCCACAACCCCCTTTCCCTTTTTTCCCTATACCTTCCTTTTTTTCCCATTCCTTCCTTTCTTCCTTTCCTACTTAGATTTCCTTCCTGTCATCTCTTCTCCCTCCTTTCCTTTTCCTTCTTCCTTCATTTCTTTTTTTCTTCCTTCCTTCATTCCTTCCTTTCTTTTTTCCCTTTTCTTACTTTTTTTGTTCCTTCCTTCCTCTCATCTTTTCCCTTTCCCTTTCCCTTTTCCCACTTTATTTTTTCCCTTTCCCTTTCCCTTTCCCTTTTCCTCCTTCCTTTTTTTTCCCTTTCCCTTCCTCTCTCTCTTCTTTCTTTCCTTCCTTCCTCTCATCTCTTCTTTCCTTCCTTCCTTTCCCCCCCTTTCCTTCTTTCCTTTTCCTTTCCTTCCCTTTCCCCCATCTCTTCCTTCCTTTTACTTTCTTCCTTCCTTCCTTCCTTCATTTTTGGGTCATTTTTTTGGGTCACAAACTCCTCAAACCCATAAATTTTATCTTCAAAACATTCCATCTGTGTTAGAGCTATCCTGAGGAAGAGAAGGGGGTCCCAGGGGGGTCGGGGGTCGGAAAATTTTTACCTTAGGCATGCTAAACAAGGCTACTGAAAGGGGTTTCCCACAATGCCCACTGGCTCCCCATTTTTTTTTCCCGCACAAAAAGGACCCTTCTCTCATTGGGCCTACCAGCTTTCCTGCTTTTTTTAGGCTGCTAGTTTATGCGTTTTAAATACGTCAAAACAGTGGCTGTAAGACCATGAACCCCCGGGGCCCCTGTTAAGTGGTCCTGGGCCCAAAAAATTGCCCAGAATGCTGCTCAAGTCCCATTACTGAACGAATTTACTTCCTTGAAAAATGTCACTAGGTTAGTCTATTTCAGCCCCCCAAAAAAACACTTGCAACAGCACTTACGAAAAAAAACCCTAAATGTTCATTTTGGGAGATCCCAAAAAACCGGGGGACCACTTATTTCGAAAACAGTCAAAGGGTTAAATTAAACCCAGCCCGCGGGTTAAAAATCACTAACACTAAATCAGCACTGGTTCCAGGCTTTTTCTTTGCAAGATGGCATTAAACTCCCTTTCCTTTTCCAAATAATTGCTTAACTATCGAACCCTTTTTCCCTGATCCACACCAGCAACAATTCAACCTGTTCAACTTTTTTTGGTCTATTTTTTGGGTTTAAAATATCAAACCTTTTTCAACATCAGCTTCCGTTTGTTCTTCTTTGAGGATAGCCCAAAAGTTGACTTGTTTTTTTTATATCCGGAGCTCAGAAATTGTATTACAGGACCTCGCATTAACATAAACCCTTCCCGGAACTTTTTTCAACACGAAATGTTGAAAACTTAAATTTCCTAAGAAAAAATGGAAAAACAGGGGTTTGGCCAAAATTCATTCCAAAGCTGTCAGGCCATTAAAAAATTTACTTCCTTAAGAAAAAAAGCACGTAGGTTTCTATTTCAGACCCCAAAAAAAAAAAAAACACTTGCAAAGCCTTACAAAAAAAACTTAAAAAATTTGAGGTTGGGGTCAAAAACCAGGACCACTGCAATTTCGTTTTTTCTGTCAGGAGGGGTGACAAAAATACTACTATGAAGCACATATATATATGTATTATCAACCACAGCTTATTTATCTATCACAACATCAATATGACATAATAAACAATATAAATAAAATAAAAACCTGATATACACTCTAGAATGAATAAAATATGTACAGTGGCATTGAGCAGGCTTTCTTTGAATTATGCCGTTACCGGAGGTCCACTGTATGTTCATGGAAATAAATGGTAAAAAATCCGACACAATGGAAAAAAAAAAACACATAAACAGTATAATGTGATCATTTATTAAATTTTTGCCCACACAAATGGGCTTTATCGAGCCCAAAAACAGATCACCTGGATAACAGAAAAAATAAAGTAAATAGGATTTAGTCAGGGGGAGAAGGGCTGTAACAGTCTTAAAAAATAGGGGATAGTTTAAAACCTTGGGTAACTTAAAGGACCTGCAGTTTTTCCATTCCTAGGGGTTCTATGTGGGATAGCATGAAAAAGTTTCTTGGCTTTTTAGGTTCAGCTATGTTGTGAAGCCGTTGTTCTGGTTGATTGGGTTGGATATACAGATAGTTTTTTCCCCGGGCCCCACTCAGAATTCCAGCGGGATTTCCCTTTTGGGGGGCCTCCCTTATTAGAATTTTTTTCAAAACCCATTCCTCATCATTTTCAGGGGGAGCCCCCCCGGGCACCGGGAAAACATTTTCCATCACACCCGAGAAGCATGGGAAAAGATAAATATCCTCCCCACCAACCCCTTTTCCCAAACATTTCCAACATTTTTTCCAATACCTCTTTCCCGAATCTACCCCACATCCACCACCATCAAGGACATTACCAGTAACCCGACGGGACAAGCTTCAATCCACTGCAGGGGATAACACAATTCCTTTAAAGGTTTCAGCAAAATTTACGTCCGGGAAAAATCCAGAACCTCCCAAAAAGATTTTGAAACACCATCTCAGGGAGAAACTGATGACTCAAGAAATGCCCGTGTTCAACACCGGGAAAATTTACACCCATTTAATCAACTACAGAAACCCCAAGACTCATTTGGGGAAAAACAACACTCAATACCGAAAGAATTTTGGGAATATCACTTATCTTTTATATCCCAAAAACTTCAACCAGAACAACGGCTTCAAACCAAACTGAACCTAATTTAAAAACTGTCACATCAGCATTCTCCACCCCGACCCAACATTCTAAACCCCAAAAACTATGTTTCTGTTATCCAGGTGATCTGTTTGTGACTTGATAAAGCCCCCTGTGGGGCGCGTTAATAAAGGGGTACATTATATCATTGTTTATTTTTTCCCCTGATGCATTACGGGGAATTTGGTGGCTGGGGAGGGCGGTGGTGGCGGGCAATTTTTCTAAAAAAAGGGAAAAAATCTTCCCCTTCTTTTCCCCCTTCAGATGTGTTAGTACAGAAAACCCTGAGTAAGGTCTGTCCGAAAAAAAATTTTTTTCGTGTAAAGGTTGCTTTTACAGTCAATTTTTTTCTCCTGTAGCGGTTTTTCTGTGCGGTCTCCAGACCTGTCCGCCTGCCTGGCTTGCATGCCCTCCGCTCAGGACGCCAGTCTACGTTTTTACATGGTGAAAAAACCAACCGTTTTTTAAAAATTTCCAAAAAATTTATTGTTTTATTGCGGGTTTTTAGTGTTTGTCACTGTGAAAAAAGTCACCTGGGTCCAAAAAAAATTTCCCCTGGGAAGTCCGGATGGGCTTGGGAAAAAAAACCTTGGACGGTTTTTGGAAATAAAATTTAAAATTTTTTTTTTTTTTTTTTTCATTGCAAGTTACAAGTATACATAGGAGGAGTTAAATTATAACACTGTAATCAAAGAGCCATCATGGCTTTGGGGGGCAGCAGTCAAAAAGATTATTCACTATGCATAATACTAGAGAAATTTGATTGATTTATTCTAGTTATATATTTTATTTCAAATTAACAATATGATAATACTAAACTATTAAAAAGACAGTACTAGAAAAATTTGGGTTGAGTTTATTCTAGTTGTATATTTTATTTCAAATTACAAAATGTTGATGTTATAGTAAAAAAACAATACTGAAAATTAAATTCTTCTAGTTATATTTTTATTTCAAATTACAATATGATGATACTATACTATTAAAATACGATATGATGTAAATTCAAAAGTGTTAAGGAGGATGATAATAAAAAACGGATTTTCTTTAGGAAATAACATTTGGTTTGGTTGTTACGTATAGGTATTTGTATGGGGGGGGGGTGATTTTGGGGGTCTTTTTGATTTTCCGACAAGGTTAACTTAATATTTACTGGTAATTTTTTAGATTCGGGGCCCTTTATGTATAAATTTTTAATTGGTTGGTATGGACTTGGGGTATGTCAAAAAGTGATCTGTGTCTTGTGTTGTGGTCGGGGCCTTTTAAAGTTGTTGAGGAGAAGAGGGGGGGTTGATATTGCATGTAGAGTTTTATTTTGTAAAGGGCATGAATGGTATGAATTTTTTTTAGGGTGAAAGTTTCAAAGTTTTGAATATAGGTGGAGTATGCTGTCAGGGGGGAATTTGTTATCATCCTGACTGCACCCTTTTTGCTGGGTTATGATGGTCAAAGGTGATTTAATTTTGGGAGCCCCATGCACAGATTCCAGGGGTGAGATAAGGGTAGAAAAGGTGATATAGTGCAAGGGAGCTGGTTGTGGCACAAATGTGTATCTTTGATAATATCCCTCTGTCTTTGAGATTTTTTTGGGAAATTTGTTGTATGGTTTTTGGAAATTTTAAAGACTATATTCAAGGTGGTTTCCCTAGGAATTTTCCTCTGAGTCTTGTGATGGGTGAACCATTGAGTGTTATGTTAAATGAAATTTGAGCTTTTTTTCCAAACTGAATGAAGTAGTCTTGCAGTAGAGATTCTTTTTTCTTCATCCATGTTGATATTTTCTGTAATTCGGCATTAACAGTGTTGGCTAGTATGCTGGATTTGGGTGAGAAGACATATTTTGTGTCATCTGCAAATAATATGGGGTTTTAGTAGTTGTGATGCATTCAGTAATCGTTTTTTAAATGAAATAGATGGCCCCCGGACACTTTCCCTTTAGGACTCCGACTGTAATTTGTTGTGTGGGAAAGTTCTTCCATTTTTGTACTACTGGGTTCTGTTGCTAATATGACTTTAGGTAGTTAGTGGGTGGCCCCCAATCCTAGTGTGCTAATTTTTTGAGCAGTAAATCATGGTGACTGTATCAAATGCTTTGCTAGGGTCTTGAAGATTCCCCGCGGGTTTTTTTCTTCTCAAGTGGGGGTATATTAACTCTAACATTGTTTTTGGGATCGTTTTTCTCTTGTTATTCCGAATCCAAATTGACAGGGTTGAGTACATTGTGTGAGCAGGTAGGAATAGATCTGTTTATGAATTAATTTTTGAAGATTTTGAAAACAGGGAAATTGAGATTGGTCTATAATTATTTGTCAGTTTGGTCCCCTTTGTGGATGGGGGGGACCCCAGAATTTAAAGATGGAAGGTAAAAATTCAATGGATTTATTAAAATTTTTTATAATTGGGCATTTCCTGTAAAACTTTTTTTTTAAAAAAGGGTGGTAAGCTGTTTATGTCTCCCGCTTTTTTTTGGGTGTTGATTATGGGGAGACTTCAATTGAGTTGGTAGGAGCTGGAATAGTGTATCTGGGTAGGTGTTGGTGAGGTAGTCTGTTGGGCGAGTGTTAAAACGGGTTTTCTGCTTTCCCATGGTGGGAAGAAAAACATTAAGTCTGTTTGCTGTCTCAGTTGGTATAGGGGTTCGTCTGTTTTGATAATTTTATGGGGATTTTTCATGGGTATTTTTTATTTCCCAGAATTGCAGATAGGGTTTTCCCGGTCTTTTCATATCACCTTTTACGGTCTGGGGTCTGTTCTCATAATACAATTTTTGACCTTTTTATCAGGCTAAAGGGGATTGATGGTGCGTTTGGTTGTTCTCTGGTTAAACCCCCTTCTGTTTGTTTTTTATATTGGTCCTCTTGTTTGTGGATTTAAGGATGCTGGGTGTTAGCCGGGATTGTGTCTCTTGCTGTGATTATTTATTTTTTGGGAATGTCTGTTATGAGGTTGTGTGTTTTTTTGAAAGTTTTTTTATGCATTCATTAGTATCTGAATATGTATGATAATCTATGTGTAGTAGTAAAGTAAAGTAAAAAAATTTTATTTCTTTGCAATTTTACATAATATTGGTAGTTAATCATAAACTGAAATGCAAGGGGAACCACTGAATGCCAGGGATTAGGGACTTAATCTGATGACTTATAGACTATGTACAAAAATTAAAAAATTGATTGAGTTTCTTCTAGTTTATATTTGATTTCAAATTACAATATGATGATATTATACTTTAAAATTAAAAATTTATGATATTAATTGGATTATCTTAAAAAAAAACATTACATTTTTAAAATAACTTATAGTATGGTATTTAGTTTTGGGGGAGTTGGGGGTAACCTTGTACTTTTTATAAAAATTGAAATTATCTTATAGGAAAATATTTTAGCATTTTTTAAAAGTTTGTATGATATTTAGTTTAGGGGAAAGGGGGTTTTGAGAAAGTCTTTAAAATTTATTTTCAGACAAGGTTATCTTAATATTTTCTGGGAATGAATTGCAGATTCTCCCCTTTATGCAAAAATTTTTACATTGGGTTGGAGGACTCAGGGTTTCAAAAGTGATCTGTGT
>WNWK01041855.1:0-16256 GCA_009830355.1 Cherax destructor | reverse complement strand
CCTGACTCTCTCATTGACTTTTGACAGAAACTGACTTACTACACAAACTCTGAAGATTATACCTCTAGCACCTCCCTCAGTCCCTTCTACCTCGATCTCTTGCTACCCTCCTCCCCTGCACAATCCACCGTCATCTTGCACTCCATACCCTACTAATCGTCCATCTCCCTCTTACAACCCACTCTCCCTGCATCCTACAATAACCTGCAGCGCTGTATAACCCCTGTGGTTTAGCGCTTCTATTTGATTATAATAATAATAATAATTGTCATTTGTCTGATACACCTCCAATTGGTGGGTCTTATATGCATTCACGAATGTGCTGATATTATTTATACAATTACTACAATGTTACTTTTTTTTTTTTTTTTGTGTGTGTGTGTGAGAATAAAACATCAAAATGGAATTCATATGTAAAGCCTGGGAATGTAACTAATGAACAGAGGAATTGTTATTTTAGTGCCAGGAATGCCTGCATTGTTTATTCTGGACCCTGTTTGGAGATTTGTGTGAAATTAGCCAAATTACCAGTGGGTGGCCTATCATATTGTGCTAAAAAAAATGCTCATTGGTGCTGGTTGTTACATGTATAGAAGGAAATACAGGAAACATTGTATGAATTTTGCAATAGATGAGATGGGAAAAATTAGATAAATCAAATAAAAGTTTATTTCTTTGTGTAGTTTACATGTAATATTGTTAAGCACAAAGAAAGCCACTAGCATGCATATGCATTTTGGGCCAGTAGGCTTGCTGCAGTGTTTGTCATATTAAATAATATTTGGGTGAGTAGGCCTAGTCTACCGTGGGCCTATAGGCATTCTGCTGCTCTTCTATACTTATGGCCCATGGTAGAGCGAGCTTATTCAGCTAAACATTACAGGGCCTTTTAGAGTCTATAGAATGTTGCTGAATGTATTTGATATGTTGATGACATTTACCCAGCTGGCATAAATGTGTGTCATCCTGTGTAAAATACTTCAGCTTAAACTTGTTTTATAATAGTCAAGTCACAAGTATGTACTTGTGACAGTGTTTCTCCAGTTCAAACACTATACATTGCATCAAGTACTGAATTGTGAAGTTGTTTGCTATGTTTACATTAATACCAGTTATTCACACATTAGTTAAAGTATTGTACACTGGTGTATATTTATGCTAGCCAGTGAAAAGACATTTTTACCCCTTTTCATGTCTGTTAATCATTTCAAAGTACTGGACGAGAGCAAAGTTTTTATATTCCTTTTGCTTTAAAATTGTTGTTTGTGCCAGTGATCTGTCGTAAAACAATGCATCACCGTTTAGAATCAACTTGTTTGGCACTATTTCCTTAGTTTATAGCTGGAGACTTTTGTTAAACCTGTTGGTGAATTTCTTGAAGCTTTCATGTCATTTATTATTTCAGAACACTGAGTCTAGCAAGTACCAAGCAGTGATCCAGAAGACTGTGGTAGTGTGACTGTCTACGACAAAAGTGTAGTTACTACATCTAGCAGAGGAGTCTGTATATAGAGAGCATTTCATATCTACATGTGTAAGAGTACATAGTATGCAGTCTAGAAGTATGCCATGTTGATGTAAAATGCAAAACCCCCATATCTATTAGTAAAAAATGGAAATTGTTTTGGATACTCACTAATTTGATCCCCCTTTTCTCTCATCTTTCCCAATCCATCTTGCTTCCCTCCCTCCTTATAAGGAGTATAGTCCAAATTCAGCTGAATAATCTTGAATGTGGGGTATAGGAAATGACTCTTATACCTGTCAGTCACACACACATTTCTTCCATCTTCCATTCCTAGCTTATTCTATGACTGGTTTAGTTATTGCAAGGCTCATTGATTTACATGCTTGGTTTAAGAATAAAAATAAAAGGGGTTGAATTGGAAGGCAGAGCACTCGCCTCAGACAGTGTGTCCATGGTTCAATCCCCAGCCGGGTGGAAATGTTGGCCATGTTTCCTTACACCTGCTGTCCCTGTTCACCTAGCAGTCAGTAGGTACCTGGGTGTGGGTTGCATCCTGGGGGGAAGGGGGAGAAGATTGAAGGACCACAATGTAAGAAAGACACTGTCCTCGATAATACATTGACTTTCTTGTGTTATCCTTTCTGGTTAACCCTCCGGTTAAAAATACCGACACGTCTTGTGTTAAGTAGTGTTCTAATGGTGTAGGTAACAATGTTGTCACTGCTTTGAGACCACAAAATGTGTACTTAAACTCTTGAAAGCGTAAATTCAATTGAAATGCTAAGTAAATGAAATTGTGCGTACCTCAAAAGTTCAGACTACCTATCTGAAAAATGTTCACGTGCCTGGCAAGTGCTTTCAAAAATAAGTATAAAATTATATTACTGATATCATAAAGCCATAGTATCAACACACATGACATTGTCCCTTATAAAAGTGAATACTTGTATTTGTATACCATTTATTGCATTCATGGTTACTACATTCTTGTGGGTTATACAGAGTTTGAGTTTCATCACTTAGTTTTAGATGATAGTTGAACCATATGAATTGAAGGAATTGATTTAGCCAAGATATCATATAAGAACATAAGAAAGAAGGAACACTGCAGCAGGCCTACTGGCCCATGCGAGGCAAGTCCAAGTCTCCTACCGGCTTAAGCCAATGCTCTAACCTAGTCAGGTCAGGTCACATTCACTTAAGGAAGGAGCATGGCATCTGACCTAGTGGCACAAGCTAGTCAGGTCCAACTCGCACCCACTCATGTATTTATCTAACCTATTTTTAAAACTACATAACGTTTTAGCCTCTATAACTGTACTCAGGAGTTTGTTCCATTCATCCACAACTCTATTACCAAACCAGTGCTTTCCTATATCTTTCCTGAATCTTAATTTTTCCGACTTAAAGCCATTGCTGTGAGTCCTGTCTAGGCTAGATATTTTTAGCACGCTCTTTACGTCCCCTTTATTTATTTATTACTGTTTTCCATTTATACACCTCGGTCATATCTCTCCTAATTCTACACCTTTCTAGAGAGAGAGCAGATTCAGGGCCCTCAGTCTATCCTCATAGGGAAGATTTCTGATACATGGGATCAACTTTGTCATCCTCCTTTGTATGTTTTCCAGAGCATTTATATCCATTCTGTAACACAGTGACCAAAACTGTGCAGCAAGGACATATATTACTACTATTATATTATTACTACCAACAATATCAAAACCTACAAGAATCTCCGATAATAGTACCTCGTTACTAGACCACATCTGGACTAACACAATATCCCCTCTAAAATCAGGCATAATCACAGAAAACACCACAGACCACTACCCTACCTTTCTCATAACTAACTAGGCATTCTGCCCCAAGAAATTGCAAAAGTTACCTTCAGACTACATAATGAGTCTGCTGTTAATAATTTTATATCAGCTATGACGAACATTGACTGGCTTAATGAATTGGAAACACATTCAGATACTAATGAATCCATCAAGAACTTTCTTAAAAAAACACACACCCTCTATAACAGACATTGCCCGAAAAAAACTAAACAGATCACAGCTAAGAGACTTAACAATCCCTGGCTAACACCCAGCATCCTTAAATCCATAAACAAGAGGCACCAATATGAAAAACAATATAGAAGGGGTCTAATAACCAGAGAACAATCCAAACGCTACTCATCAATCCTTACTAGCCTGATAAGAAGGTCCAAAAAATTGTATTATGAGACTCCAGACCGTAAAAGGTGATATGAAAAAGACCTGGAAAACCCTATCTACAATTCTATGAAATAAAAAGATATCCACGAACAATACCATCAAATTATCAAAAACAGATGAACCCCTACTCTCACCAACTGAGACAGCAAACAGACTTAATGTTTTCTTCTCCACCATAGGAAAGAATCTAGCGAGTAAAATCCCAAGCTCGAACACTCGTCCAACAGACTACCTCACCAACACCTACCCAGATACACTATTCCTAGCTCCTACCAACTCACTTGAAGTCTCGCTCATAATCAACACCCTTAAAAACAAAGCAGGAGACATAAACAGCTTACCACCCTTTATGTACAAAAAAGCTACACACGTACTGTCACCAATTATAGCAGCATTATTCAACAAATCCATTGAATCTTCTACCTTCCCATCAATTCTCAAAATAGCTAGGGTCACCCGATCCACAAAGGAGGTGACCAAACTGACTTGAACAATTATAGACCAATCTCAAATTTACCACTGCTTTCTAAAATCTTCGAAAAATTAATTCATAAACAGATCTATTCCTACCTCGTCTCACACAATGTACTAAACCCCTGTCAATTTGGATTCAGGACCAACAAGAGCACAAACGATGCTATAACACACATGTTAGAGTTAATATACACCGCACTTGAGAAGAAAGAAGTTCCGCTGGGAATCTTCATAGACCTACGCAAAGCATTTGATACAGTCGACCATGATTTATTGCTCACAAAATTAGCGCACTATGGTATTAGGGGGCACCCCCTCAACTACCTAAAGTCGTACCTTAGCAACAGAAGTCAGTACGTGTACACAAATGGAGAGAACTCTTCCACACAACAAATTACAGTCGGTGTCCCTCAAGGTAGTGTCCTGGGGCCACTCCTATTCCTCATTTACATAAACGACCTACCGAATGCATCACAACTACTCAAACCCATTTTGTTTGCAGATGACACAACATATGTCTTCTCTCACCCAAATCCAGTCGTACTAGCCAACACAGTTAATGCCGAATTACAGAAAATATCAACATGGATGATGACAAATAAGCTTACTCTCAATACGGACAAGACCTACTTCATTCAGTTTGGAAACAAAGCTTCAAATGTTCCACTTAACATAACGCTAAATGGTTCACCCATCACAAGGCTCACAGAGGGAAAATTCCTAGGAATCCACCTTGACAGTTGTAGTGATACCGCTCTTGTGGAGAGCCGCAGCAGGACACAATACTGCACCACCTCAGGGGCCCCTTACAATAACAACAAACAGTACGGCGATGGCCCAGCATGGCGTGTGGTCTCTCTTACACAGACACATTCGTGATGCAGATTACATGGTAAGTGTTACGATCAGGGCCTCATTTATTAGCCTGTTTTGCCCCGTCGTAACAAGTTATTTAATTAAGCTTTGATTGTTTCATCGTTAGAGAAAATCATTATAGTATTAGGGTAAGTTTTAGGAGATTGACCCAAGCAAGTAAAATTTGAGAAATTTAATATAAAAGAATTCATATAATTATTCAGTGTATGGTATAAAGTTCTCTCTTGCAGTGTAATACATCATGATAAACTTTATTTGAAAACAGTCGACATATGACTTTACTTGTTTCTGTACAATAATCATACTCAATGACATGAGTTTTATACAAATAATAATTTACATTAACGTTTCGCAATACAATAACTGAGACTATTGCCTCAATAAAGGCAGAGAAGTATAAAATATCAATTGAAACATCAAATACATTTCCTTGAGACAATAATTCAGAATACTGACCAAAGCTCGGCTAATACAAGCTATCACCGTACGTCGTGGATGAATAGACAATTTTCAAACCATACTAGAGACTTAACAAACCCTCTTAAAGGTAGAATAACTTCCCAAGCCTACTCCAAAGAGTGTATGACTATTGTGAAAGTCAGTGAACCTACTCCTGGTCAGGAGTGGATGTGTGAACCTACTGACGATCGTCAATGTTTGATGAAACGACGTCATGTAGGTCACGTGACTGAGGGAGGGGAGACCGGCCACTACCTAAACAGGTAAGCGGCAGTATGACTAGTGGTCTCACACTACATGAACACCACAGTAAAATGTAACATCCTACCTACAACATAGCTAAATCAAATAATAGTATAAAGTAAGACATTTTCGTTTTAGCTAATAACGGAAATATCTCCAATATACCATTATGATAGATACACACAATATAAAATGTTGGTCAAGGGTATACCCGTAACAGTAAGCTTAAATATGTCGCCAGTAGCTATAGCTTTTCTGAGGACATATGCACCTTACATCACCTGTCCTGCAGCAGCAGTCATTAGATGTATTTTCTTCTGTTGCAGACTTGTAACATGGATTTTGTGTTCAATAAAGCCTAGGAATAAGGCCTGTTTTTTTATCACAACAATTTATTGAACACAAATATCCTGGGCTACCTGGTGGCGATTCTGAGCTAGACTACACCGCAACATGGAGCGTTTACTGAAACCTGAGAGGCTAGATTCTGACCCCAGTGTATCAACGGCTGATCAGGAATGGAAGCACTGGTTTAAGACTTTCGAAAACTTCTTGAGAGCCTTTCCTCAGGAAGATCTAGATAAACTAAGCCTGCTCATCAACTTTGTGTCACCTAAAATCTATGAGGTTATTTCTGAGTGTAATACCTATGAAGATGCTATCAATGCCCTCAAGTCTCAGTATATTAAGCCCACAAATGAAATCTTTGCATGATATCGTCTTGCAACTCGCCGCCAGCAGATTGGTGAATCCTTAGAGGAATACTTTCAAGCATTGAAAATATTAGGTAAGGACTGTAACTTCCGAGCGGTGACAGCTTCTCAGTATTGTGAAGAGTCCATCAGGGATGCTTTTATCAGTGGCCTGCAATCACCAATAATAAGGCAGCGTTTATTGGAGAATAAAACTGGACTTAGCCACTACCCTTGACCAGGCAAGAGCATTAGATTCAGCCCAGAAGAATTCTGAAGTGTACAGTACTACCCAGCCTTCTCGAGTGGTAAGTGCTGTAACTCCCGACCAAGACTCTTTTAATGAGGTTACCGTGGAACCTGCTTCAGTGACAGCAGCTGCAGGCACAAAGTGTTTTTTTTTGTGGTTTTTCAAGACATCCACGTCCAAAGTGTCCGGCTCGTGAAGCAATGTGCCATCAATGCCATAAGAAACGTCACTTTGCTATCGTGTTATAACTTTGATATTCTGTATCGACCGGGTGAAGAAAACATTTCACCTGATGCATTCTCTAGGTCCCACTGTGGAGCAGCATGTCATGATTTGCAATCACTCTCAGAGCTCCACAAGGCCTTGTGTCACCCAGGAGTTACACGCCTGTATCATTTTGTTAAATCTAAGAATATGCCCTACTCAGTGGAAGAGGTGCGACAAGTGATCAGATCATGCAGAGTATGTGCAGAGTGCAAGCCAAACTTTCACCAGCCAGATAAACTCATCTCATAAAAGCCACCCAGCCTTTCGAGAGACTGAATATAGATTTCAAAGGACCTCTACCAAGCATAAACCAGAATAGGTATTTCCTTAACATAGTAGATGAATATTCTAGGTTTCCTTTGTGTTCCCCTGTGCAAATATGACTGCTTCAACTGTCATCAGTTGTCTTTCCCAGTTATTCGCTATTTTTGGTATGCCGGCCTATATCCATTCAGACAGGGGATCCTCGTTCATGAGTAATGAACTTCAGGAGTTTTTGGCTAACAAAGGGATTGCTTGCAGCAGAACAACAAGCTACAACCCTCAAGGCAATGGTCAAGTGGAGCGGTTCAATGGTACTATATGGAAGTCAGTTACAATGACACTGAAATCTCGCAATCTACCGGTTCAACACTGGCAGACTGTCTTACCTGATGCCCTTCACTCTATTAGATCATTGCTGTTTCAACTATTCACGTCGTTCCTCTACGGGAGCCTCCATGCCCACCTGGTTATGTCACCCTGGACCCATTCTCCTGAAGAGTCACCGTAGGATGAACAAGACGGATCCTTTAGTGGAAGAGGTAGAGCTCCTACAAGCTAATCCGCATTATGCCCACATTCGCTACCAAAATGGTGAAGAGACTACTGTATCTACAAGACACTTAGCCCCAGTTGAAACCAATGTTAGTGCGGAATCTCAAGATACAGCAATAGATGTTGCGAAAGATGCTTCGGTTTCTCCAGGGAAGCCTTTTCAGGCTACCCCTATTGAAATAGAGGACGCCGCTCCAGCAGATAGTCAAACCCCGCTAGAAAATACCGAACCCAGTGAAGAGGCTCAAGGGCTACGAAGGTCTGGATGTACACGTCACCCACCTAACCGTTTGGAGGATTACTGTATCTGATATTTTAGAAGGGGGAGATTGTAGTGATACCGCTCTTGTGGAGAGCTGCAGCAGGACACAATACTGCACCACCTCAGGGGCCCCTTACAATAACAACAAACAGTACGGCGATGGCCCAGCATGGCGTGTGGTCTCTCTTACACAGATACATTCGTGATGCAGATTACATGGTAAGCTTAAATATGTCGCCAGTGTAAACAGCCTACCCAGAGGCTGTTTCAAACTGCGCGGCACTATGGTGCTGCCCTCTATAGGCCTATCAAGGTCGGGCTGGTCAGCCATGCTTCTCTCTCACTTACGGCCTACCTCACTGAAGCAGCATCTCCCCCTACGAACTGGCCCCGGTCCCCGCACTCTGTCCCGTGTATTCCTACACCTTGCCATTAATAAACTGAGTCTAGTCATCGGCCGTATCTCTGCACCTACGCTACCATTCTACTGCCCAAAGTAAGCAGCCAAGAAGTTAGACTTAACAGTGGTGACAGCAGTGGTTCACGGCAGAGTGTAGTGTAGGGGACCCACCGCCCAGTCGATCTTCCGACCAAGCCAGTCATATCCAGGTCATCTGCTGGCTTCTCGCATCATCCGTAGCTTCTAGCGTCTCGTGGGTGCCTGAGTCAGCGCATCGTCCACGATTTTTCCACAAAATCGGGACATAGGGCGTCATCTCCAGCTCCCCAGCCTGAAGCAGTCACGTGTGTGTTCATCTCCTACTCTACAACTCTCCAGCATTCTCCTACACCCTTCTGCATCCAGCAGCGTCTCGACGCCCTTCCTACAGCTACAAGAGACGCGAGGTGAGGTCGTTTTGGGTGTGGTGGTGGTGCGTCCACGAGTGTCTACCTCAGGGCGCCGCTGCCTGCCTATCTCCCACCACAACCACCTGCTCTCCACTCCTTGCTACGTTTCTACGCTCCCTCTACCCAGCTCGTCGCCTGTGTGTTGTTTTCTCCGAGTTCTTAAAGAAGCCAGCCCTGGCTTGACCACGTGGGAACCCATCGTGGTTGTCCCAAGCCAAGCCAGGAGACTGCAGTGTTCCCAGGTCCTCGTTCCTGCGTTCTTCAATCTTCACCCTTCCTCCAGCTTCAGCAGTGATTTAATTTTTTTTTTTGTATTAGCACCAGTATCTTAAACTCCCCCATTGAAAACTGTAAAGTAACATCTTAGTAATTGTTGCAGTCTCTTGCAGTACTTCTGGCATTCTGAAAAAGTCCTTTTCTGTAGAAATTTCCCCGTGTCCGTCTGCGCTTCCTAAGCCACGGTCAGCAACGCTCTCAGACGCGTTCCCAGTGTAAACATTAAGCCGCTCTCTCAGCTGGCGAGTTTGTGTTTTTTTAGTAAAACCCCTCATTTCCGCAGAATTCTACGCCCTTTTCCCGTTCTTCCCAAGCCTTGCACAATCTTTCCTACGCCACTGGAGACCCCATAGAAGCCTACAAGTGTTTATAGTGTGTGTACCGCCGCATCCAGCCACCAGTACACACCAGGAGTTTCAGTATCTGCCTACTTGCTTCTAACCCCCCATCTACAATCAAAGTTAAGTAAACAGTGACTTGTCTAGCATTTCCTAAGAATTTGTGACATTATTTAATTGCCCTGCACCAAGTACAGTATCACTGAAGCCCATACTTTCAGTGAATTTTTTAGCAACATTGTTGCACTTTGCAACTCAATTTTTTTTGCATTTTAAATCCTAGTGCATTATTTCTGCACATAGCCTCTCACCTAATTATTAAGTTGTTCCTGCTCATAGTTGTTCCTGCTCAAAGTTGTTCATTGTGCTACCCATATATATATATGTATATATATTCTTTTTAATTGCAAGTTACATCTGTCTGCTATTATTTTGATTGTTGCATCTGCAAGCTAGCCACAAATTGTTGACAACCTTGCACAGTTCTGATGTGTTAGTGTGTTCAAAGTGTTATTTTAATACTTGCCAGTGTCAGTTTTATTCTGCTTGAATTCAACAACTTGTGGCTAGACACCTACATTTTCTCCAGTGTCTCAATTTAATTTTTTTTCTCCATATTATTTCTTTGCCATATTTTTGTTTAGGCACATTCACCTGTGTTTTGCATTCTGTTAATGTTTATGCCTTGTCATTGAGTGATTTATCAGTCCCTGTTATTGAATTTTCAGGGTCCTGCTTATTTGCCATTATTGCAATAATTAATTACCTGTGAAATTCCATACTTTTGCACCAGAATTTACTTAACAATTTTTTTCTTGTGTCAGTGTATACTCATTTTGCCACCTGTAACTTTTTGCCCCTATTATTATTGATTTTTATCATTTTGGCATTTTACTCATTGCCTTTTTGTGTGAAATTCAGTACTTCTTGATACAGTAAATTTTTGTGACTGTTTTTATTCCATTGAAGACTGATTTTATTACTTGTTTTGCCACCTTACCTTGCTGCAAGTGAATTCATATTTTTCTTTGCCATACCTAATTGCAACTGCCAGCACCTGCAACATTTTGCTGTGTGATGAGCAAGCCTGCACTGTAGTACATTGTATGTAATACCCAGTTTTCATTTTTATTTGCAAACTTTTGTTAATTCTGCTACTTGTTACAGTTCATTCATTTTCATGCAATTTTCTTGCCAGTTATCTCTGCTTTTGTTCTGTGTACACCCCAGCAATTAATTCATTTGTGTCCAAAATTTACCTTGAGTTTCAGAGTGTACCATTCTTTTTTTTTTAACGTAATTCACGCATTTGTTAACAAATAAGCAGTTCTTCAGTAACACCGTGTTGTGTCCTCTCTGACTCTGTGTTGAGTTCTAGCCGTTTGCGTATCAATTCTTGCTTTGATCCCTTTCCCTTTCTCCGTGACTTATTTTGTGCTTATAACTGACGCTATGACTCAGACACGCAGTGGCCGTCGCGATGCCCAAACTTCTGCCGCAGATGGCACTGATGCCTCTCCTGTTAGGTCCCATCTATCGCCTTTTTGAGTTAAATGTCACACCTTAGGAAATGCTACTGTCAGTCATTGTTTGTAGATGTGAGGATGCTACAGCGCTCATGGATGTGCAGTCAAGTTGACGTCTGGCCCTGTGGACAACCTGTATATAGAAGACTCTAGTTCCTGTGTCAGCGTTGGCTTGTTCTGTCCTCTGTCCAGCTGTGCGGGCAGGCCGATTTTCTCTTCCCCGACTCACGTAGGGGGAGAGTTTTTTTTTCAGCCTGCACCGGCAATTTCCTATTGTAAATGTCAGGTGACCGGAAGCCAGTTTCCCCTGGGTAACCTTGCTTGCTTGTTTACACCTTCGTGCCCGCCAGTATTGTCGTGTCGAGACGACACGCGGTAGGTGGCCGAGCGGATGTAAACAGCCTACCCAGAGGCTTTCAAACTGCGCGGCACTATGGTGCTGCCCTCTATAGGCCTATCAAGGTCGGGCTGGTCAGCCATGCTTCTCTCTCACTTACACGGCCTACCTCACTGAAGCAGCATCTCCCCCTACGAACTGGCCCCCGGTCCCCTCGCACTCTGTCCCCGTGTATTCCTACACCTTGCCATTAATAAACTGAGTCTAGTCATCGGCCGTATCTCTGCACCTACGCTACCATTCTACTGCCCAAAGTAAGCAGCCAAGAAGTTAGACTTAACACCAGTAGCTATAGCTTTTCTGAGGACATATGCACCTTACATCACCTTTCCTGCAGCAGCAGTCATTAGATGTATTTTCTTCTGTTGCAGACATGTAACATGGATTTTGTGTTCAATAAAGCCTAGGAATAAGGCCTGTGTTTTTATCACAACAACAGTAGTCTTAAATTCCAAACACACATACAACAAATTTCCAAGAAAATCTCAAGGACAGTAGGTATATTATCTAAGATATGCTATTATGTGTCACAACCAGCTCTCATTGCACTATATCATTCTCTTATCTACCCTTATCTCACCTATGGAATCTGTGCATGGGGCTCAACAACATTAAATCACCTTAGACCACTCATAACCCAGCAAAAGGCTGCAGTCAGGATGATGACAAATTCCCACTCTAGACAGCATACTCCACCTATATTCAGAACCTTAAAACTACTCGCCATAAAAAATATTCATACCTATTCATGTGCCTTCTACATACATAAAACTACATGCTAATATCAACCCTCCGCTCAGAATTCTCCTCAACTTTAATAGGTCCCACGACCATGACACAAGACACAGATCACTATTTGACATACCCGAGTCCATACTAACCAATGTAAAATTCTATGCACATAAAGGGCCCCAGAATCTGGAATTCATTACCAGTTAATATTAAGTTAACCTTGTCGGAAAATCAATTCAAGACTCTTCTCAAAAATCACCTACTCACCCTATACAAAATACTCATACTGTAACAAACTTTCAAACCCAATATTAATTTACTTAAGATTATCTCAATTTGATATGTTCATCCTCCTTAACACTTGTTGCAATTTCATATCATATTGTCATTTAAAATCTTATAGTATCATCATTTTCTTAATTTGAAATAAAATATATAACTAGAAGAAACTCAATAAATTTTTCTAGTATTGTTATTATACTAGTATAGCATCAACATACTGTAACTTGAAATAAAATATACAACTAGATTAAACTCAACCAATTTCTCTTGTATTGTCTTTTAATAGTATGTATAATCATATTATAATTTAAAATAATACAGAACTAGAATAAACTCAATCAATTTCTTTCGCATTAAGTACTTAGTGAATAAGTCTTTAGAATAAACTGCCCCTAATGCCATGGCATGCCAGTGGCTCTCCTTGCATTACAGTTTTATAATTGTAACTACCAATAACAGTGTACACTTGTAACATGCATCGAAATAAAAATATTATTATTATTATTATTATTAAGGACAACCTCAGGATTCCTATTATTTATGCTTCTTGATATGAAGCCAAGGATTCTGTTCGCTTTATTGTGAACACTTATGCACTGTTGTCTTGGTTTTAGATTACTGCTAACCAGAACTCCCAAATCATTTCGCAATCAGTAATATTAAGATCTACATTATTTAGTTTATATGTGGCATGGTTATTTTCCTGTCCAATGTTTAGAGCTTTGCATTTGTCTATATTAAACTTCATCTGCCACTTTTCTGACTACTACATCAGTCTATTCAAATCTTTCTGGAGTGCTCTAATGTCCTCGTCAGAATGAATTCGACGGCCTATTTTGGTGTCATCAGCAAACTTGCTTATGTCGCTATTTATTCCTTCATCTATGTCGTTTATGTAGATTGTGAACAACAAGGGGCCTAACACTGACCCCTGTGGAACACCGCTCATGACTCTTCCCCACTCTGATTTCTCCCCATTTATGCAAACTCTCTGATGCTTATTTGTCAACCATGCCTCTATCCAGGAAAAAATTTCTCCTTGTTCCATGTGCCTTAAGTTTCCTCAGTAGCCTCTGATGTGGGACTCTATCAAAAGCCTTACTGAAGTCCATATACACAATATCATATTCATTATCATGATCTACCTCCTCAAATACCTTAGTGAAAAAAGTTAAATTCCTAGTGCAGGAACGCCCTTTTGTAAAACAGTGCTGAGATTCGTTCATCAATTTATGCTTTTCAAGATGGCTACAAATTGCCTCGGCAATTATTGATTCCATAAATTTTCCCACTATGGAGGTTAGGCTTATTGGTCTATACATAGTTCAAAGCTAAGGACCTGTCACCTGCTTTGAAAATAGGTATCACATTTGCCATTTTCCACTTATCTGGCACTATGCCATTTTGTAGTGATGAAAAGATTTGCCAAAGGTTTGCTAAGCTCCTCTTTACATTCCTTTAGAACCCTTGCGTACAGTTCATCAGGGCCTGGGGATTTGTTAGGTTTTAATATATCTATTTGTCATGAAACCTCAGATAATACACTGTTTTCCTGGCCTGAAATATTAAAGGAAAAAAAAGCCACGGCTAGACTCCAAGCAGACATAAACCAAATCTTTAAATGGGCTGCAGAAAACAATATGAAGTTCAATGATGAGAAATTTCAATTACTCAGATACGGAAAACGTGAAGAAATTAAAATCTCTTCGGAGTACAAAACTAATTCCAACCACACAATAGAGCGAAAAACTAATGTCAAAGACCTGGGAGTGATCATGTCAGAGGATCTCGCCTTTAAGGACCATAACAAAGTAGCAATTGCATCTGCTCGAAAAATGACAGGATGGATAATGAGAACCTTCAAAACCAGGGATGCCAAGCCCATGTTGACACTTTATAGATCGCTTGTTCTATCTAGGCTAGAATATTGCTGCACACTAACGGCACCTTTCAAGGCAGGTGAAATTGCTGACCTTGAAAATGTGCAGAGAACCTTCACCGCACGCATAAGTGCGATAAACCACCTCAACTACTGGGAACGCTTGAAGTTCCTAAACCTGTACTCTCTAGAACGCAGGCGGGAGAGATACATTATTATATACACATGGAAAATTCTTGAGGGCTTAGTACCAAACTTGCACACAAAAATCACTCCGTACGAAAGCAAAAGACTCGGCAGGCGATGTAACATCCCCCCAATGAAGAGCAGGGGTGCCACTAGCACGTTGAGGGACAACACAATAAGTGTCAGGGGCCCAAGATTGTTCAACTGCCTCCCAGCATACATCAGGGGGATTACCAACAAACCCCTGGCTGTCTTCAAGCAGGCACTGGACAGGCACCTAAAGTCAGTACCTGACCAGCCGGGCTGTGGTTCGTACGTTGGACTGCGTGCGGCCAGCAGTAATAGCCTGGTTGATCAGGCTCTGGTCCAACAGGAGGCCTGGTCACGGACCGGGCCGCGGGGGCGTTGACCCCTGGAATTCTCTCCAGGTAGACTCCAGGTAGGTCTCAATTACAGTGGAACCCCGGTTTTCGAACTTAATCCGTTCCAGAAGGTCGTTCTAAATCCGAATCATACGAAAACTGAATCAATATTTCCCATAAGAAGTCAACCCTCCGTTTTCGTGCCTAATCCGTTCCTGAGGGATCGACTAAAACTGAAACACACGAAAACTGAAACCATTTTCCCCATAAGAAATAATGGAAATTCAATTAATCTGTTCCAGAAACCCAGAAGTTTGAAAAAAAAAAAATTGGGGGGCCTTAAAGATAGATTTACATGCACAAATATTATTACCATCAGATACCTTGTTCACTGAGTTTAATCGTTTCTAACAACTATCTTTAGATGCCATCATAAACTAAGGGAAAAGTAATGAATAATTCATGCCGAGAATTGTAAACAAAAGCGTTATGTAATGAGGGAGGTTACTGGGCCGGACAGATTCATACACGTTTTCTCTAATGCTCGACCAGAGAAAAAGGGAAAACATATGTTTTCCCTCCACTGACTACCACCACTCGATGGCATATAAACATTGCATGTTTATACTATGCTATGTAACATGTTTCTTATATAATTTTGAAGAAAATATCATAGATGGATTAATGAAAATGTCTATATTAACATAAAATAAGACATTTAATGTACCCAAGAGTGAGTCACGAACGTATGAGCGGCCCAGGCTTACGCATCTAATACAGTATGATTTCTGGATCAAGGTCTGATATCCGGAGCAAAATTTCACCCAAAAAACGGTTCTAGAACCAAATCGTCCGATAACTGGGGCATGCAAAAACCGGGGTTCCACTGTATTGGGAATAATGAGTCCCATGAAGTGGTCCCATTATTATAAATCTCACTATTTGAATTGTGTAATTTTGTGCACAATTTGGAGTTTGAACGGGGAAAATATAATTAATTGAGACCTGTCTGTATACTGTATGTATTTTTTCAAAGTACGTATTGACAATTACGGCAATTGGCACATGAGAGAGAGATCTAGCGTACTATATCAAACAAGGGTTGACAATTTGGATGTAAATTGGAATGCTAAAAAAAATATTTAATGGATTTTTTGTTGTAAATAGAGCCAGTTTAAATAGTGTGTCAGTAATAATGATATAAGTTTTAATTGTTAAAAACTAACTGGATTTTTAAAATGAGCCAGGGAGTGGCAGAAATGACAATCTGGTTGAGTAGGTTGGTGCTAGGTTTGGCTTTTAGTGTAGAAAAGCTTGTGAAATTGTGAATTAGTGCATTAAATTCCTATGTATAACAAAAGGAGCAGTTATTCTTGTTATCTTGAGTCTTTGTTAAT
>WNWK01041854.1:0-16256 GCA_009830355.1 Cherax destructor | reverse complement strand
AAGGCAGCATATGGGCTACTGGCAAACCTAAGATTAGCTTTCCGTTACCTTAACAAGGAATCGTTCAAGACACTGTACACAGTGTACGTCAGGCCCATACTAGAGTATGCAGCACCAGTCTGGAACCCACACCTGGTCAATCACGTCAAGAAATTAGAGAAAGTACAAAGGTTTGCGACAAGGCTAGTTCCACAACTCAGGAGACTGCCCTATGAAGAAAGGTTGAGGGAAATAGGACTAACAACACTGGAGGACAGAAGGGTTAGAGGAGATATGATAACGACATACAAAATACTGCGGGGAATCGACAAGGTAGATAGTGACAGGATGTTCCAGAGAGGGAACACAAAAACAAGGGGACACAACTGGAAGCTGAAGACTCAGATGAGTCAAAGGGATGTTAGGAAGCATTTCTTCAGCCATAGAGTAGTTAGCAAGTGGAATAGTCTAGCGAACGATATAGTGGAGGCTGGTATGATAAAGCTCATGGAGTAGGGAGAGCAGAGACCCAGTAGCGGACAGCGAAGAGGCGGGGCCAGGAGCTGAGTCTCGACACCTGCAACCACAATTAGGTGAGTACACACACACACACACACACACACACACACACATACACACCCACCCACACACACACATATATATATATATACATATATATATATGTAGTGCGGATGATAAGAAAGAGATGATTGCCGATGTTATGAATGAAAAGAAGTTGGATGTCCTGGCCCTAAGCGAAACAAAGCTGAAGGGGGTAGGCGAGTTTCAGTGGGGAGAAATAAATGGGATTAAGTCAGGAGTATCTGAGAGAGTTAGAGCTAAGGAAGGGGTAGCAATAATGTTGAAGGATCAGTTATGGAAGGAAAAGAGGGAATATAAATGTGTAAATTCAAGGATTATGTGGATTAAAATAAGGGTCGGATGCGAAAAGTGGGTCATAATAAGCGTGTATGCACCTGGAGAAGAGAGGAGGTAGAGAGAGAGAGAGATTTTGGGAGATGTTAAGCGAATGTATAGGAACTTTTGAACCAAATGGAGAGTAATTGTGGTAGGGGACCTAAATGCTAAAGTGGGAGAAACATGCAGAGAGGGTGTAGTAGGTAAGTTTGGGGTGCCAGGTGTAAATGATAATGGGGAGCCCTTTGATTGAACTTTGTATAGAAAGGGGTTTAGTTATAGGTAATACATATTTTAAGAAAAGAGGATAAATAAGTATACAAGATATGATGTAGGGCGTAATGACAGTAGTTTGTTGGACTATGTATTGGTAGATAAAAGACTGTTGAGTAGACTTCAGGATGTGCATGTTTATAGAGGGGCCACAGATATATCAGATCACTTTTTAGTTATAGCTACAGTGGGAGTAAAAGGTAGATGGGATACAAGGAAAATAGAATCAGTAAGTAAAAGAGAGGTGAAGGTTTATAAACTAAAAGAGGAGGCAGTTAGGGTAAGATATAAACAACTATTGGAGGATAGATGGGCTAGTGAGAGTGTAGGCAATGGGGTCGAAAATGTATGGGGTAGATTTAAAATGTAGTGTTAGAGTGTTCAGCAGAAGTTTGTGGTTACAGGCGAGTGGGTGCAGGAGGGAAGAGGAGCGATTGGTGGAATGATGATGTAAAGAGAGTAGTAAGGGAGAAAAAGTTAGCATATGAGGGGTTTTTTACAAAGTAGAAGTGATGCAAGGAGGAAGAGTATATGGAGAGAAAAAAGAGGTTAAAAGAGTGGTGAAGCAATGTAAAAGAGAGCAGATGAGAGAGTGGGTGAGATGTTATCAGCAAATTTTGTTGAAAATAAGAAAAGTTTTGGAATGAGATTAATAAGTTGAGGAAGCCTAGAGAACAAATGGATTTGACAGTTAAAAATAGGAGAGGAGAGTTATTAAATGGAGAGTTAGAGGTATCGGGAAGATGGAGAGAATATTTTGAGGATTTGTTAAATGTTGATGAAGACAGGGAAGCTGTGATTTCGTGTGTAGGGCAGGAGGAATAACATCTTGTAGGAGTGTGGAAGAGCCAGTTGTGGGTGTAGGGAAGTTCGTGAGGCAGTGGGTAGAATGAAAGGGGTAAGGCAGCTGGGATTGATGGGATAAAGATAGAAATGTTAAAAGCAGGTGGGGATATAATTTTGGAGTGGTTGGTGCTATTATTTAATAAATGTATGGAAGAGGGTAAGGTACCTAGGGATTGGCAGAGAGCGTGTATTGTTCCTTTGTATAAAGGCAAAGGGGACAAAAGAGAGTGCAAAAATTATAGGGGAATAAGTCTGTTGAGTGTACCTGGTAAAGTGTATGGTAGAGTTATTATTGAAAGAATTAAGAGTAAAACAGAAAGCAGGATAGCAGATGAACAAGGGGCTTTAGGAAAGGTAGGGGTGTGTAGACCAAGTGTTTACAGTGAAACATATAGGTGAACAGTATTTGGATAAGGGTAAAGATGTTTTTGTGGCATTTATGGATTTGGAAAAGGCGTATGATAGGGTAGATAGGGGGCAATGTGGCAGATGTTGCAGGTGTATGGAATAGGAGGAAGGTTACTGAAAGCAGTGAAGAGTTTTTATGAGGATAGTGAGGCTCAGGTTAGAGTGTGTAGGAGGGAAGGGACTATTTCCCAGTAAAAGTGGGCCTTAGACAAGGATGTGTGATGTCACCGTGGTTGTTCAATATATTTATAGATGGGGTTGTAAGAGAAGTGAATGCGAGGGTCTTGGCAAGAGGTGTTGGGCTAAAAGATAAAGAAGCAAATACAAAGTGGGAGTTGTCACAGTTGCTTTTTGCTGATGACACTGTGCTTTTGGGAGATTCTGAAGAGAAGCTGCAGAGGTTGGTGGATGAATTTGGTAGGGTGTGTAAAAGAAGAAAATTGAAAGTGAATATAGGAAAGAGTAAGGTGATGAGGATAACAAAAAGAATAGGTGACGAAAGATTGGATATCAGATTGGAGGGAGAGAGTATGGAGGAGGTGAATGTATTCAGATATTTGGGAGTGGACATGTCGGCGGATGGGTCTATGAAGGATGAGGTGAATCATAGAATTGATGAGGGGAAAAGGGTGAGTGGAGCACTTCGGAGTCTGTGGAGACAAAGAACCTTGTCTATGGAAGTAAAGAGGGAATGTATGAGAGTATAGTTATACCAACGCTCTTATATGGGTGTGAAGCATGGGTGATGAATGTTGCAACGAGGAGAAGGCTGGAGGCAGTGGAGATGTCATGTCTGAGGTCAATGTGTGGTGTGAATATAATGCAGAGAATTCGGAGTTTGGAAATTAGGAGGAGGTGCGGGATTACCAAAACGATTGTCCAGAGAGCTGAGGAGGGGTTGTTGAGGTGGTTTGGACATGTAGAGAGAATGGAACGAGACAGAGTGACTTCGAGGTGTA
Organism: Cherax destructor; assembly: GCA_009830355.1. Classification (NCBI taxonomy): domain Eukaryota; kingdom Metazoa; phylum Arthropoda; class Malacostraca; order Decapoda; family Parastacidae; genus Cherax; species Cherax destructor. Next base: position 12,873 of record WNWK01041854.1, on the reverse strand, counting down.
TAAATCTGTAGTGGAGGGAAGGCGGGGTAGGGGTCGGCCTAGGAAAGGTTGGAGGGAGGGGGTAAAGGAAGTTTTTGTGCGAGGGCTTGGACTTCCAGCAAGCATGTGTGAGCGTATTTGATAGGAGTGAATGGAGGCATATGGTTTTAATACTTGACGTGCTGTTGGAGTGTGAGCAAAGTAACATTTATGAAGGGATTCAGGAAACCGGCAGGCCGGACTTGAGTTCTGGAGATGGGAAGTACAGTGCCGGCACTCTGAAGGAGGGGTGTTAATGTTGCAGTTTTATAACTGTAGTGTAAAGCACCCTTCTGGCAAGACAGTGATGGAGTGAATGATGATGAAAGTTTTTCTTTTCGGGCCACCCTGCCTTGGTGGGAATCGGCCGATGTGTTAATAAAAAAAAAATATATATATATATATATATATATATATATAGTATATATAGTATATATATATATATATATAATATATATATATATATATATATATATAATATATATATATATATATATATATATATATATATATATATATATATATATATATATATATATATATATATATATGAAGCCTAAGTATGTAATTTTTGTTATACATGCAAGGGAGACTTGCATGTACATGGGGATTAATACAGTTTGATAAAGCTCATGGAGCAGGGAGAGAGAGGACCTAGTAGCAATCAGTGAAGAGGCGGGGCCAGGAGCTATGACTCGACTCCTGCAACCACAAATAGGTGAGTACAGTACATTCTGGGGAGAGTTGGGTGGTAATGCATTATATACAGTAGAAGATACTTTACTTGGTATTAATACGGTGTATACAGAAAAATATATTCTGGTATTAATGTTTGTATTAGGTGGAGAAAATTCTTGGGCATTATTTATGTACTTTATGAACAAAGTATAAGCAGGGCTGTACCTGATGCACCTCGCTTGATCATGTGTCTACGAACAAAACACACAATGATGGATATCACGAGGACAAGAAGAGCAGCTGCAGTGAGGGAGCAGAGGAGTAATGTGAGTCGAGGTACTCTGTTTACACTGCCATCCACGCTTTCACTACTGCTGTTGTTGCTGCTGTTGTTGTTCATGGGTGTCTTCATCTCCACGTCAAGTTCTGTTGAAATATAAACACTAAAACACTACTACACATTTTACTTTTACTAATACATCATTATTTAGTTGCTCATGTCTACACCTGCTGATACAACATACTGTTGGCACCACACCTGCATGATACAACATACTGTTGGGACCACACCTGCTGATACAACATACTGTTGGGACCACACCTGCTGATACAACATACTGTTGGGACCACACCTGCTGATACAACATACTGTTGGGACCACACCTGCTGATACAACATACTGTTGGGACCACACCTGCTGATACAATATACTGTTGGGACCACACCTGCTGATACAACATACTGTTGGGACCACACCTGCTGATACAACATACTGTTGGGACCACACCTGCTGATACAACATACTGTTTTGACCACACCTGCTGATACAACATACTGTTGGCACCACACCTGCTGATACAACATACTGTTGGGACCCACATGCTGATACAACATACTGTTGGCACCACACCTGCTGATACAACATACTGTTGGGACCACACCTGCTGATACAACATACTGTTGGGACCACACCTGCTGATACAACATACTGTTGGGACCACACCTGCTGATACAACATACTGTTGGGACCACACCTGCTGATACAACATACTGTTGGCACCACACCTGCTGATACAGCATACTGTTGGCACCACACCTGCTGATACAACATACTGTTGGAACCACCATGATAATATTCAAAATCACAAATACCCTCTCTGCTCTCTCTCTCTCTCTCTCTCTCTCTCCTCTCTCTCTCTCTCTCTCTCTCTCTCTCTCTCTCTCTCTCTCTCTCTCTCTCTCTCTCTCTCTCTCTCTCTCTCTCTCTCTCTCTCTCTCTCTCTCTCTCTCTCTCTCTCCAAATGCTTTGTAACATTAACACGTGGAAAAATGCTGGTAGCCATGACATGATCACTTTATCTGATCACCGACTCTTAACACTGAAACCTAAGACTTTAAGCCCTTAACCATAACCAGAAATTCTCTACTTGTGTCCTAAAATCTACAAAGAACATTGATTTTATTACAAGCAGCCACACACACACACACTGGCACCGATTTCATGAAAGATACATAAGAAATACAGGAAACAACTATGCCTTCTCCCCCAAAATACAAACATGAGTCACCACAGCATATATATTATTGCTATAACAGAGATCAGGTTCAACCTGAGAGGGAAATTTCTGAATGCCACTTGCAAGGCTATAAATTGTTCCATCCTAATTGGGGTTAATAGGAAGGGTAGTGGAGTGGAGATATATGTCACAGATAATTTAAATTGCTGCATTAAACAAGATATTAAATTAGAAGTGACGACACTGAATCTGTTTAGCTACAGTTTCTGGAGAAAGGTGAAAAACTAATCTTGGGTGTGATTCACAGGCTCCCAAAACTTGATAGGGAATGAGATAAACTTGTATGGGAAGAAATTCATAAGGCGTCTAGATGCGAAAATGTGTTAATGGGAGATTTTAACTTTAGACAACTTGACTGGAGTAATTTGACAGGAAATCGTGAATCTAGCGACTTCCTTGATACGATTCAGGATTGTTTTTTTAAAACAGTTTGTGGCAGAACCAGCTAGAGGAAATAACCTGCTTGACTTGGTTCTTGCCAACAAGGAATCACTAATTAATAATTTTGAGGTCAATGATGAGTTTGGAGAAAGTGATTACAAATTACTCAGTTTCAATATATCAAGGAATTACCCTAATAATTACAGCCAAGTTAATGTCTCTGACTTCCTCTTGGACGATTTTATAGGATTCAGGAATTAATTACCTGGGCGAGGTGATCTGGTGTAGTCTGACAGGTACTCACCTAATTGTAGTTGTAGGGGTCGAGACTCAGCTCCTGGCCCCGCCTCTTCACTGTCCGATACTGGGTCACTTCTCTCCCTGCTACATGAGCTTTATCATACCTCGTCTTAAAGCTATGTATGGTTCTTGCCTCCACTACATCATTTGCTAGACTATTCCACTTCCTGACTACTCTGTGGCTAAAGAAATGCTTCCTAACATCCCTTTGACTCATCTGGGTCTTCAACTTCCAATTGTGCCCCCTTGTTTCTGTGTTCCCTCTCTGGAACATCCTGTCACTGTCTACCTTGTCGATTCCCCGCAGTATTTTGTATGTCGTTATCATGTCTCCTCTAACCCTTCTGTCCTCCAGTGTTGTCAGGCCGATTTCCCTCAACCTTTCTTCGTAGGACATTCCCCTGAGCTCTGGAACTAACCTTGTGGCAAACCTTTGCACTTTCTCTAATTTCTTGACGTGCTTGACCAGGTGTCGGTTCCAGACTGGTGCTGCATACTCTAGTATGGGCCTGACGTACACGGTGTACAGTGTCTTGAACGATTCCTTATTAAGGTATCGGAACGCTAATTTTAGGTTTGCCAGTCTCCCATATGCTGTCGCAGTTATCTGGTTTATGTGTGCTTCCGGAGGCGTGCTTGGTGTTATACTCACCCAAAGGACTTTCTCCTTTAATGAGGTTTGTAGTCTTTGTCCACCTAGCCTGTACTCTGTCTTCGGTCTTATATTCCCTTCCCCGATCTTCATGACTTTGCATTTGGCGGGATTAAATTCGAGAAGCCAGTTGCTGGACCAGGTGTCCAGCATGCCCAGATCTCTTTGAAGTCCTGCCTGGTCCTCATACGATTTGATTCTCCTCATTAGTTTCACATCATCTGCGAACAGAGACACTTCTGAGTCTATCCCGTCCGTCATGTCATTCACATATACCAAGAATAGCACTGGTCCTAGGACTGACCCCTGCGGGACCCCGCTCGTCACAGGCGCCCACTGTGATACCTCATCACGCACCATGACCCGTTGTTGCCTCCCTGTCAGGTATTCCCTGATCCATTGCAGTGCCCTTCCTGTTATACACGCTTGGTCCTCCAGCTTCTTCACTAATCGCATATGAGGAACTGTGTCGAAGGCCTTCCTGCAGTCCAGGAAAATGCAATCAACCCACCCTTCTCTCTCTTGCCTTACCTCTGTTACTTTATCATAGAACTCTAGGAGGTTTGTTACACAGGATTTGCCTTCCCTGAATCCGTGCTGTCTGGCGTTGATAATCCTGGGCCATTCCAGGTGCTCCACCACTCTTCTCCTGATGATTTTCTCCACGACTTTGTACACTATACACGTAAGTGACACTGGTCTATAGTTTAGTGCCTCTTTTCTGTCTCCTTTCTTAAAAATGGGAACTACATTTGCCTTTTTCCATACCTCTGGTAGCTGCCCAGTTTCAAGGGATGTGTTGAATATTGTGGTTAGTGGCACACTCAGCATCTCTGCTCCTTCTCGAAGGACCCACGGGGAGATATTGTCTGGACCCATCGCCTTTGAGGTATCAAGGTCACTGATCAACTGCTTCACCTCCTCCTCAGTTGTGTGTATGCCATCCAACACTTGGTATATTTCCTGTTGGTGTCCCGCTCTGTCCTGTCTACCCAGACACCTTCCTGCCTCCACTGTGAATACCTCCTTAAACCTCGAGTTGAGCTCCTCACATACCTCTTGGTCATTTCTTGTGAGTTCCCCATCCTCTTTCTTCAGGCTGATCACCTGGTCCTTGACTGTTGTCTTCCTCCTGATGTGACTGTACATCAGTTTCGGGTCAGACTTGACTTTCGATGCTATGTCATTTTCGTACTGTTTCTGGGCCTCCCTCCATATCTGTGCATACTCGTTTCTAGCTCTATGACTAATCTCTTTATTTTCTTGGGTTCTTTGCCTTCTGTACTTTTTCCATGCTCTAGCACACTGAGTCTTTGCCTCCCTGCACCTTTGGTTAAACCAGTGGCTCTTCCTGGACTTCCCATTTAATCTTTTGCCTTTGGGTACAAACTTTTCCTCTGCCTCCTTGCACTTTGTTGTTACATATTCCATTATTTCATTACTGACTTTCCTTCCAGTTCCCTGTCCCACTGGACCTCCTGCAGGAAGTTCCTCATACCCGTGTAGTCCCCTCTTTTAAAGTTTGGCTTGTCCCTTTCAACTCCGTTTTCCCTCTCCACTTGTAACTCTACTATGTACTCAAAGCTTAGACACCATATGGTCGCTGGCTCCCAGGGGCCTCTAGTGTGTTATGTCCTCAATGTCTGAGACGCTCAGGGTGAACACAAGGTCCAGCCTTGCTGGTTCGTCCTCTCCTCTTTCTCTGGTCGTGTCTCTGACGTGTTGGTGCATCAGGTTTTCCAGTACCACATCCATCATCCTGGCTGTCCATGTTTCTGGATCCCCATGTGGTTCCTGGTTTTCCCAATCGATCTCCCTGTGGTTGAAGTCGCCCATGACCAGTAACTTTGCTCTGCTCGAATGCGCTCTTCTTGCCTCCTCTGCCAGTGTGTCCATCATTGCTCTGTTGTTCTCTTCATATTTCTCTCCTGGCCTCCTGCAGTTCTGTGGTGGGTTATACATCACTGCAATGACTATCTTATGTTCCCCAGACTGGATTGTACCTACTATATAGTCCCTTTCACTAATTGCGTCTATGCCTTCCATTTCCTCAAATCTCCATTGGTTCCTTATGAGCAGTGCAACCCATCGTCCCCCTCTGTTCCTATCTTTCCTCATCTGATATCCCAGTGGGAAGACTGTGTCTGTTATTGCCTCAGTGAGTTTCGTTTCTGTGACTGCTATGATGTCTGGGGACTTCTCATTGATTCTTTCATTCCACTCCTCATATTTATTTGTTATTCCATCTGCGTTTGTGTACCAAACCTTCAACTTCGTTTCTAAAACTGTGGTCCTGGGTGAATGTTGGGGTTGGAGCGGGAGCCCTGGCGGGGGCCTATGGGGGGTTTCGGTTGGGATAGGGTTTGTGGTGAGGGGTTGGGGCAGAGTGCCCATAGGGGGTTGCTGTAGGGGTGGGGGTTGCTCTAGAGGTGGAGTTTGTGATGGGGGGAGGTGGGGACAGAAGGAATGGGGGTTGCTGTAGGGGTGGGGGTTGTTGTAGGGGTGGGGGTTGCTCTAGAGGGGTTAGGGTGGGGTTTGTGATGGGGTGGGTGGGGCAGAAGGAACTGTGTGTGGATGTAGGTTTAATTTGTTCAGTTGCCTTGGGGTTGTCATGGTTGGAGACCTTCTGCAGGTGTTTCTAGAGGGTGTGTCTGCCCTTCTACCTGGGTCTGGGTTCCTCTTCTCTTCTTTGTCATTTCCTCTCGTTCCTCCTTTCGTCTTTGTATCCTCTCTTTCAATAACATCCTTTACTCTTGTGTTCTGTCCCGATCAAGGTACACACTCTGGCACTCCTGATTCTCTCTCAGTCGTGCTTTCTCCTGCAGGATCATGGATTGAGCTGATTCTGCCTTGAAAATTACTTTGAGAGGCCGTTTTCTTCCTCTTGAAAACCACCCAATTCTCCGAAAATTTGTCACCTGGGTCATGTCACCTTCACCTATTGCTGTCATGATACCTTCAATCGATTTTTTCTCCTGTTTTCTTTTATCATGGGAATCCCCTTTGACTTCCTGGAGCCTGTAGACAAAAATTGACCTCTCCCTTTCGTCCTCCCACTGTGTCTCCCATTGCATCCTCAGAGGTATTATAGTTCCATCCACTGAAGTGACCCTTCCTTCAGTCCCTTCCCTGGCTGAAGCCCCTGTGCTCCGTGGTCTGTCCTTTCTGCTCATGTGCTCCTGGTCACTGCAGTTGATTGTTGAAGTCTCTGCATGTAGCATAGCTACATCATTGTCTTCAGACCTCTCGTCTGTTGTTAGTGTGCTCCTTGTCTTTTCCTGGGCCCAGTGTGGGTCAGATACGACCTTTGCATACAGGATAGCTGTTTTGCTCCCCACAGTTCCCTTGTCTGTGACTGATGCAGAAGTTCCTGATGGCATGTCCGAATTATCATTTTTTTCTTTAAGCTGTTTCAGGTTTTGCAGTTCATCTTCTAAGCACTGTTGTAGTCTGACTGTTGTAGTCTGACTGTTGTAGTCTGACTGGTGCAATCTGACTTGTGTAGTCTGACTGTTGTAGTCTGACTGGTGTAGTCTGACTGGTGTAGTCTGACTTGTGTAGTCTGACTGGTGTAGTCTGACTGGTGTAGTCTGACTGGTGTAGTCTGACTGGTGTAGTCTGACTGGTGTAGTCTGACTGGTGTAGTCTGACTGGTGTAGTCTGACTGGTGTAGTCTGACTGGTGTAGTCTGACTGGTGTAGTCTGACTGGTGTAGTCTGACTGGTGTAGTCTGACTGGTGTAGTCTGACTTGTGTAGTCTGACTGGTGTAGTCTGACTTGTGTAGTCTGACTGGTGTAGTCTGACTGGTGTAGTCTGACTGGTGTAGTCTGACTGGTGTAGTCTGACTTGTGTAGTCTGACTGGTGTAGTCTGACTGGTGTAGTCTGACTGGTGTAGTCTGACTTGTGTAGTCTGACTGGTGTAGTCTGACTGGTGTAGTCTGACTGGTGTACTCTGACTGGTGTACTCTGACTGGTGTAATCTGACTGGTGTAATCTGACTGGTGTAGTTTGACTGGTCCTAATACTGTAGATCAGGTAAATGTTGATGGTTGCCAATACGACATTTTTCAAAGCATTGTTCAATCCGCCCAGACTATTAACGTTCCAAATAGGGAAAATAGATCAAACAAAATGATCTTAAATGGATAAACAATAGACTAAAACATAGGTCAAAAGAAAGGCGCATAAATAATAAATATATTTGATTAAAAATAAAAATAAAAAATAGGAATATGAAAAGTGAAAAGAAATTAAGTTAAAATCTCAAGGATTAACCCAAAAGTTTTCTTTCAGGTGTAGAGGAGAAAGATTAGGGTCAAGACAGACCCTCTTAAAAATTGCTCAGGTCAGCTCACTGACAGTGATAAAGAAATGTGATCCATCTTTAACACTTATTTCCTCTCACATTTTACAAAAATATTAGAGAAATTACAAAAATTAAAAATTATGTAGACAGGGACGATTAATGTCACTATTGACATGGTTTTCAGTCAAATAGATGGATTAAGATTTATCAAATCTTGATGAACTGTTTGCAAAGTTTATAAAGAAATATAAGGAGGAACTTAGCAAACCATTTACCAGGCTTTTCAACATATCACTACAAACTGGTATAGTGCCAGATATGTGGAAAATGACAAATGTGATACCTATCTACAAAGCAGGAGACAGGTCCTTAGCTTCGAATTATAGACCAATTAGGCTAACCTCCACTGTGGGAAAATTGATGGAATCAGTAATTACCCAGACTATTCAAAGCTACCTTGTAAGACAAATTGATCAAAGGGCATTACTGCCAATACGAATTTACTAACATTTTCTCTAAGGTATTTGAGGAGGTGGATCATGGTAATGAACATGATATTTTATATATATACTTCGGTAAGGTTTTTAATAGAGTTCCACATCAGAGATTGTTAAAGAAAGTAGAGGCACAAAGAATAGGAGGAGAATTTTTTACCTGGACGGATACGTAGTTGACAGATGGGCAATAGAGAATTTGGTATAAACCTTTGTAATAAATACCGACAAGTTGATTAATAAAAATACGTATGCAAACACTAGGACATATTTATTAGAAAGCATTTTGATCAGGTGAGGTGAAGCAGTCGTAGGAGATTACACATTGTACAAATCCATACGTGCAAGAAGGTCATGCCTATAAGTTAGGCAAGTGAAGAATTACCTGTTCCACTGTGACCCCGCCTCCTCCTGCTTCCACTCACCTGACTACAGTATATAAGCCACTTCTCCGGCCATATGCTGTACTTTCGACAAGAGTGATGGACTGAACACAGGCTGAGGGACTGATTACCTCAAATTCCTCCTCTCCTTACACCGTTTTTCTTTGTAATGGACTGATGAAGCCACTATGTGGCGAAACGTTTCCTCAATAAAGATTCCCATATGCTTGAAAAATAAACACTTAAGCAGTATAATGCGATCCTTTATTGACAACTTTTCGCCCACACAGTGGGCTTTATCAAGTCACAAACAGATCTACCTGGGTGAAAGGTACGTGAGTATTTATAGTATGGAGTCAGGTGGAGAATGCTGGCTCAGTACCTTTCACCCAGGTAGATCTGTTTGTGACTTGATAAAGCCCACTGCGTGGGCGAAATGTTGTCAATAAAGAATCACATTATACTGCTTAAGTGTTTATTTTATACCATTTATTTCCATTCCCACATGCTGCATAAGTGTCTCATTCTTCAACATGTCACCTATATAGCAAAGACAGAGGGAAGGGCGTACACCAATAGTAGGAAGAAGGATCAGTTTTAGGTTCATTGTTGTTTTTAATATATATAAATGACCTTGACGAGGAATTACTAGTGATAGGAACAAATTCGCTAATGGCACGAAGATAGGTAGGATAATTAATTCAGAAGTAGACGTCACTGAACTTCAGTAGGATTTAGACAAACTCATGTCGTGGTCAGAAAAGTGCAAAGTTCGGGAATGTCCATAACCCTAGCGCTTATAAATTAAATAATGTAGAACTTAGCCATACAGAATGCGAAAACGACTTGGAGGTTATGGTAAGCAGCAACCTGAAACCAAGACAGCAATGCCTAAGCGTACGTAATAAGGCAAACAGATTACTGCGATTTATACCAAGAAGTATTAGCAACAGAAATCCAGCTGTTATAGTACAGCTTTATACATCATTAGTAAAGCCTCACTTAGATTACGCAGCTCATTTCGGGTCTCCATGTTACAGAATGACAGAATGACAAAATTAATACATAGCATTAGAAATCTTCCGTATGATGAAAGATTGAAGTCCCTTAAATTACATTCACTGTTTCAAGTGTACAGGACGAAGGTGAGGGAAAAGGTAGGACCTCTGAAAATTGGGAATGGACAGCTGACGGATAACGAACTGGAAATGTGTTCTCTATTTAATGACTATTTTTTGTCAGTCTTTACACAAGAAGACGTAAATGAGATTCCAGAAATTAACAATTATTCAGTTCCTGAAGAATTCAAATTAACTAATATTACTGTCACGAAGGATATGGTTATCAAACAGATAGATAAACTGAAGCAAAATAAGTCCCCGGGACCCGACGAGTTGTTTTCAGAGGTACTTAAAGTAATTAGGACACATATGCAACACTTGGGTATCTTTATTGAGGAATTTGCCACACAGTGAGCATCAGTCATAAAAGGAGAATCGTGAAGAACAGGGAGGTGAGTTGTCAGGCCCTCAACTCAGACGATGTTGTCAGTCAATCAAGATTGATGGACTGACAACATGTCTGAAGATGAGCCTGACAACCTCACCTCCTGTTCTTCACGATTCTCTTTGATGGACTAGCACGGGCAAGTTTCTCAAGAGATCCCAGTGTTCATATGTGCTAATTTACCAACTCGTCGGTTCTCTGAACCATTCATTCACAGGGTACTTAAAGAATGCAAAATGGAACTTAGTCAGCCATTAACGAATGTGTTTAATACGTCCATCCTAACTGGTGTTGTGCCAGAGATGTGGAAGATAGCTAATGTAGTTCCTATATTCAAATCAGGGATAAGTCCATTCCATCAAATTACCGTCCAATAAGCCTCACGTCTATAGTAGGCAAATTATTAGAATCAATTATAGCTGATATTATCAGAAGTCACCTTGAAGAACATAATTTGATTAATGAATCTCAGCATGGGTTTACGAGAGGTCGTTCCTGCCTGACAAATTTACTGACGTTTTTCAATAAAACATTTGAGGCAGTAGACAGTGATAAAGAATATGATATAGTTTACTTGGATTTCAGTAAGGCCTTCGATAGAGTACCTCACAAGAGACTCTTAAGAAAGGTGGCAGCTCATGGTATAGGAGGTAAAGTTCTAGCATGGATAGAGGCATGGCTTACCAATAGAAAGCAGAGAGTTTCCATTAATGGGGTCAAATCTGAATGGGGATTTGTCACTAGTGGCGTTCCACAAGGATCAGTTTTGGGCCCATTGTTGTTCATAATTTACATAAATGACCTTGATGAAGGAATTGCAAGTGACATGAGTAAATTTGCTGATGATACAAAAATAGGCCGTATAATTCATTCTGAGGAGGATAACAGTGAACTCCAGGAGGATTTGGATAAATTAATGTCTTGGTCTGAAAAGTGGCAGATGAAGTTCAATGTGGACAAGTGTAAGGTGCTAGTCGTTGGTAATGAAAATATCCTCGAATTTATAAACTAGGTGAAGTTGAGCTTGATCATACAGAATGTGAAAAGACTTGGGAGTCATGGTAAGCAGAAATCTAAAGCCAAGACAACAGTGCCTAATGTGCGCAATAAGGCTAACAGATTACTAGGATTTATTTCAGGAAGTATAAGCAACAGAAGTCCAAAGTTATTTTACAGCTCTATACATCACTAGTGAGACCTCATTTGGATTATGCAGCTCAGTTTTGGTCTCCTTACTACAGGATGGATATAGATTCATTGGAGAACATACAAAGAAGAATGACTAAAATGATTTACAGTATAAGAAATCTCCCGTATGAAGATAGACTTAGAGCATTGAATCTCCACTCTCTGGAGAGACGTAGAATGAGGGAGATATCATCGAGGTGTACAAGTGGATGATGGGCATAAACAAAGGAGATATTAATAAAATACTGAGGATATCGAATCAAGTAAGAACGAGAAATAACGGATATAAATTGGATAAATTTAGATTTAGAAAGGACATAGGCAAGTACTGGTTTTCGAACAGAGTTGTAGATGCGTGGAACAATCTTCCGAGTAGGGTGATAGAGGCTAGGACCTTGGGTGGCTTTAAAAAGAGATTGGACAAATATATGAGTGGGAGGGGCTGGGTTTGATTAGTGTCGTGAGTACAGGAGTAAATTCTTAGGTAGTGGTGGTTTTGATAAGGACCTGCCTTGTATGGGCCAGTAGGCCTTCTGCAGTGTTCCTCCATTCTTATGTTCTTATGTTCTTATGTTAAGACGAAGAATGAGGGGAGACATGATCAAAGTGTATAAGTGGAAGTTGGGTATTAACAAAGGGGATATAAATAAGGTCTTGAGGATATCTCTCCAAGAGAGAACACACAATAATGGATTCAAATTAGATAAGTTTAGATTAAGAAAGGATATAAGAAAGTATTGGTTTGGAAATAGGGAAGTTGATGAGTGGAACAGTCTGCCTAGTAGGGTTGTTGAAGCTAAAACCTTGGGTAGTTTCAAATTTAGGTTGGATAAATATATGAGTGAGAGAGGTTGAATTTGAGTGGGACTTGCACATGAGTTAAAAGGGTTGTTGAAGCTTATCACTTGGGTAGCATTGAAAATTAGTCGGGCATATTTATTTGCTAGTGGGATGGATTTAAGAAACACCTGACCAGTATGGGCCAGTAGACCTGTTGCAGTGTTCCTCCTTTCTTATAAGAACATAAGAACATAAGAAAGGAGGAACACTGCAGCAGGCCTGTTGGCCCATACTAGGCAAGTCCTTCACAATCCATCCCACTAACAGAATAATTGCCCAACCTAATTTTCAATTCTACCCAAGAAATAAGCTTTGAAATTCTATTAACTCAAGTGGAGTCCCACTCAAATCAACCCCTCACTCATAAGAAACATAAGAAACATAAGAAAGGAGGAACACTGCAGCAGGCCTGTTGGCCCATACTAGGCAGGTCCTTCACAATCCATCCCACTAACAGAATATTTGCTCAACCCAATTTTCAAAGCTACCCAAGAAATAAGCTTTGACAATTTACCCACTCATGCGCGAGTCCCACTCAAATCCAACCC